>OZ036012.1:9032416-9247416 GCA_964035015.1 Corallium rubrum | reverse complement strand
AATGAAGCGTAGAAGGATTAATGTAGGTCTGTGCTGTGGATAACCCTCGACGCGTTTCGACCTTCCAGTCTTCTTCAGGAGGGATTTTGAGTCGATGGTGAAATCAGTAATGTTAAGACGAAATTACAGATATTAGAATGCGCGTGCAATACTGAAGTATAATAGACAAGTTAAAAATAAAATAAAAATCAAGTCTTACTGAATGTCTTTGTAGTTTTGGTGTAGTCCGTAACGTACTGGCATCCGTGGTCGACTTTGTAAATGGGTGAATTTCCCGCTCCTCTGTTCCGTGTCGGTAGTTGGCGTAAACAGATTTAGTTGTCGCGTGGTTTGTGGTTTTAGTTATGTCGCTGTTACGTCAGAAGTAAAAGGGTTATTGTGTAATCTGTCTAGTGGTGAGTGAGATGGTACGGCTCCATGTCGGTTAGTGTTCGTTCCAGTTGTAGTTTAATCAAGTCAGTTTACAATTGACAATTGTAAATAAAATGTCGTAGATGTCAGTAGGTGTGAGGTATATATAGTAATGATTGTGAGTAAAACGTCTATAGATGTAAGTGAAACGTCGTAGATGTCAGTTCAGTTAACCATTGTAACTGGTTAAACGTCGTAGACGTCGGTTAGCATTTGTAATAGTAAGTTTTGGTCAAATACAACAGTCGTTGTGAAGGGAGACTTGATTTAGCTCCAATGTTTTCCCATATGTGAATGAGACCTTCACTGGCGTTGTGTGAGGACTAATTTGGAGCATTTGTGTTCTACCACGGTGGCGACAACGCACTGTAATTAGTGGTATATGTTCCTTAAAATTTGCCAGTCGTTTCCGCTCATTTTTAGGCCTAATGTTTTACGTTTGACCACAGCAGTTGAGTTTCACGTGAAGTGTCTAGTTTCCTTCAAAGTCTTACAGAATATCTCTGTAGTAACGTACTGGCATCCGTGGCCGACTTCAGAAATTGGTAAATTCACCGCTCCTCTGTCCCGTGACGATAGTTAATTCGCAATTGGTTTGTCGTAGATGTCAGTAGGTGTGAGGTATATATAGTAATGATTGTGAGTAAAACGTCTATAGATGTAAGTGAAACGTCGTAGATGTCAGTTCAGTTAACCATTGTAACTGGTTAAACGTCGTAGACGTCGGTTAGCATTTGTAATAGTTAGTTTTGGTCAAATACAACAGTCGTTGTGAAGGGAGACTTGATTTAGCTCCAATGTTTTCCCATATGTGAATGAGACCTTCACTGGCGTTGTGTGAGGACTAATTTGGAGCATTTGTGTTCTACCACGGTGGCGACAACGCACTGTAATTAGTGGTATATGTTCCTTAAAATTTGCCAGTCGTTTCCGCTCATTTTTAGGCCTAATGTTTTACGTTTGACCACAGCAGTTGAGTTTCACGTGAAGTGTCTAGTTTCCTTCAAAGTCTTACAGAATATCTCTGTAGTAACGTACTGGCATCCGTGGCCGACTTCAGAAATTGGTAAATTCACCGCTCCTCTGTCCCGTGACGATAGTTGGCGTAAATTCGCATCAGTTGGTTTAAGTCAGTTAAAAACTATAAGTAAAATGTCGTATGTCAGTAGGTGTCAGGTGTATAGTATGATTGTGAGTGAAACGTCTAGATGTAAGTAAAACGTCGTAGATGTGAGTTAGTATTCGATTCAGGTACTTTAAGTCAGTTAACCATTGTAAGTTAAACGTCGTGGACGTTGGTTAGCATTTGTGTTAGTTAGTTTATGTCAAATACAACTGCCGTTGTGAAGGGGGACTTGGTTTAGCTCAAACCCTTTCCCCACAAGTGATTGACAATTTTATAAGATATGGTGGGTAGTGAGACCTTCACTGGCGTTGAGTGAGAACTAATTTGGAGCATAATACTTTGTGTTCTACCACGGCGGCGACAACGCACTGTTATTTGTGGTATGTTACATAAATTTGCCAGTTCATTTCGCTCATTTTTAAGCCTAATACTTTACGTTTGACCACAGCAGTTGAGTTTCACGTGAAGTGTCTAGTTTCAGTCAATAGGTTGTAAAATATGCCTGCGGTTTGATGTATGTTTTGGGAGAAGAATGAAGCGTAGAAGGATTAATGTAGGTCTGTGCTGTGGATAACCCTCGACGCGTTTCGACCTTCCAGTCTTCTTCAGGAGGGATTTTGAGTCGATGTTGAAATCAGTAATGTTAAGACGAAATTACAGATATTAGAATGCGCGTGCAATACTGAAGTATAATAGACAAGTTAAAAATAAAATAAAAATCAAGTCTTACTGAATGTCTTTGTAGTTTTGGTGTAGTCCGTAACGTACTGGCATCCGTGGTCGACTTTGTAAATGGGTGAATTTCCCGCTCCTCTGTTCCGTGTCGGTAGTTGGCGTAAACAGATTTAGTTGTCGCGTGGTTTGTGGTTTTAGTTATGTCGCTGTTACGTCAGAAGTAAAAGGGTTATTGTGTAATCGTGTTGGTTTTGTCTAGTGGTGTTTTAATAGTGAAATGAAACTTCTTTAGAAACACAGGATATGGTATATATTGTGTAGAAGCCAACAGTAATAATTACAACACCCAAAATTCCATTTTCTGTCGGCAATATTGGACGATAATGGCAAAGGTTAATGAGCACACTAGGTGTTCAACAGATTTTTCTTTATTGATACCTTGAAAATAAATGCTGTAACGTCGTAGACGTCGGTTAGCATTTGTAATAGTAAGTTTTGGTCAAATACAACAGTCGTTGTGAAGGGAGACTTGATTTAGCTCCAATGTTTTCCCATATGTGAATGAGACCTTCACTGGCGTTGTGTGAGGACTAATTTGGAGCATTTGTGTTCTACCACGGTGGCGACAAGCCGACAACGCACTGTAATTAGTGGTATATGTTCCTTAAAATTTGCCAGTCGTTTCCGCTCATTTTTAGGCCTAATGTTTTACGTTTGACCACAGTAGTTGAGTTTCACGTGAAGTGTCTAGTTTCATTCAAAGTCTTACAGAATATCTCTGTAGTAACGTACTGGCATCCGTGGCCGACTTCAGAAATTGGTAAATTCACCGCTCCTCTGTCCCGTGACGATAGTTGGCGTAAATTCGCATCAGTTGGTTTAAGTCAGTTAAAAACTATAAGTAAAATGTCGTATGTCAGTAGGTGTCAGGTGTATAGTATGATTGTGAGTGAAACGTCTAGATGTAAGTAAAACGTCGTAGATGTGAGTTAGTATTCGATTCAGGTACTTTAAGTCAGTTAACCATTGTAAGTTAAACGTCGTGGACGTTGGTTAGCATTTGTGTTAGTTAGTTTATGTCAAATACAACTGCCGTTGTGAAGGGAGACTTGGTTTAGCTCAAACCCTTTCCCCACAAGTGATTGACAATTTTATAAGATATGGTGGGTAGTGAGACCTTCACTGGCGTTGAGTGAGAACTAATTTGGAGCATAATACTTTGTGTTCTACCACGGCGGCGACAACGCACTGTTATTTGTGGTATGTTACATAAATTTGCCAGTTCATTTCGCTCATTTTTAAGCCTAATACTTTACGTTTGACCACAGCAGTTGAGTTTCACGTGAAGTGTCTAGTTTCAGTCAATAGGTTGTAAAATATGCCTGCGGTTTGATGTATGTTTTGGGAGAAGAATGAAGCGTAGAAGGATTAATGTAGGTCTGTGCTGTGGATAACCCTCGACGCGTTTCGACCTTCCAGTCTTCTTCAGGAGGGATTTTGAGTCGATGTTGAAATCAGTAATGTTAAGACGAAATTATATATATATATTTATATAATAAGGTAGGTAGTGGGACCTCCACCGGCGTTAATTTGTGGATAGGTTTTCGAGCATATAATATACAAACAAACGAGATGTACTGATGCGTAGACTGCGGTGTTGTTTGTGGGTGGATGTATGTAAAATGGGTGTGGCCTGAAGTATGTTGGAATGAAGAGAAGAAGTGTGGAAAATTGTGTAAGTTTGTTCACTTTCCATTCACGCTTAACCGACATTTTTCGCCTAGTGGAAAACCGCCTTGAGTGTGAGTGAGCTTTTAGAATACAGGTGTTAGCCTCTCATATTCTGAAGTGAATTTGAATAGGGGAGTTCAAGGGTTTTTTCGCCATATTGCAAGGGGTGCAAAACCATTGGGGCGAGCGCGCGGCCATGCCTATATATCCTTGTTAAAATCATGACGAAACTCGCGAAGCAAGAAGGATATCGCTTCGGGTTTTGTCGAATTCGTCTTTAATCGTCGTTTGGATAGCTTTTCTGTGGTCTGGTATGTTCGTTCTTTGATTTCAGACCATTATCGCTGATAACCAACGCGTAGAAACGCTATAATACGAAAGTTCCCTCAACTGAGGGGTGGCTGCGCTGTTATGACGGGCACGTCGACTGACGATTTCAGCAACGCATTGTAAAACTTTATCTCCAACTCTCTTGTAAATCACTCGAACTTCAAGCATAATAGTAACGTAAGTAACCAGAGTTCATCTTCGTCATCTGAAGTCTGAAATATCCTCTTTCTCGTCATGTATATCTCCTCGCAGGAAAGGGATACGTTTCGGGTTATGCGTGTTTACTTCTATATACACGTTCTTAACTGGCATATGCAAGACAAAATATAGTTAAATACAGTTTAAGTCTAACTATTAAGTATAAAGATAGAATCGTACATATTGATTGTATTTTTGCCGAATTAAACGTGTAATTATTTTGAAGAACGAAGCAATTTTATTTGGGAAATTTGACACCATTGGCATCGAAGGCTAATATACGGATATTCTAGACAAATGTTTGCTTACGCCAAGTTTCTGCCGAAATCTGGTGATTTGGCCGCTTATTAAGGACCAAAATTTTAAGATAATACCTCTTCACCCAACATAGACTGCGTTTGTTGTTATCGCAGTATCCCACTACACAGCGAGGCGTTTTGTCTCTGCTATAAAAATAGACAAACAGCCGCGACCCGTGTCTGCCACAATGGCGCAGCCACCCCTCAGTTGAGGAAACTTTCGTATTATAGCGTTTCTACGCGTTGGTTATCAGCAATGATGGTCTGAAATCAAAGAACGAACATACCAGACCACAGAAAGGCTATCCAAACGACGATTAAAGACGAATTCGACAAAAACCGAAGCGATATCCTTCTTGCTTCGCGAGTTTTGCCATGATTTTAACAAGGATAAATAGGCATGGCCGCGAAAAAACCTTGAACTCCCCTATTAACCCATGCGATCCTACCTGAGCTAGCAAAAAATAGCCCCTTTATTGTTTTACTCTGTCTTAAGTGTCAGATGATTTAAACTCATGAAAGAGAGAACCCTCAGACATGCATCATCCTAGGCAGCAATGGGTAAAACCAGTTAAATACCACGAACGTACACATACAGTAGGCTCTTATCTAGATACAGTACAATTCACCATCAACCACCTGACTGTATCTGGATTAGAGCCACTTCACATATTCTTGGTATCAACTCTTGCGTTTCAAAACTAAACTTTTGTAAATTCTATGTTTACCTTCAAACTGATTGTGCCATCTAGGTCATTATTAGTTTCACTCAGGGTTTCCCAAATCAATTGAGCATCCTATAAAATAAATAGACGATGAATATAAGATAAATAGACTTGTTATTTGAAACCTCATACAAATGTCTACCCTAATCTACATGTAAACAATTATCACGGTTAACTCTGAACCCTTTTGGTTTTTGTACATGTACGTATTTCACAAAACTGATTTGGTAAATTGCTCAGCCAGCTCTGATTTTACAAATGAAAGATTGAAAATTGTGATGTTACGAATGGCAAGAGTATATATATGCTCAGTGTTTAGTAATTTTTGTATATTGCATATTATCCGTATAAAGGTAAAACCAAAAGGTAAAACCAGCTACTGTGAAATAGAAATCTTTATTTGTCTTAGCTTTCGTCGTTCTGATCAGATGATGCCATCGAACGACGAAAGCTAAGGCGGTATTTACATGAGGCCGACCTGAACTTGGACCGGCAGCCTGAATTTTGTATTTCGGTTTTTGTTTACATGAGGCCGGCCTTGAAACTACATAAGGCTTACAACTCGTGACCGCCGGAGAATCATTATTTTATGTAATATATCATACACGAGGAGGAGTGTTTTATCAGGATATCCAAACACCTCGAAGTTTGTTCAAAAACCTCGGCTTCGCCTCGGTTTTCAACAAACGTCTCGGTGTTTGGATTTCCTGATGAGACACTTCTCCGAGTGTATGATATAGCATCTCAAACAAATCAGTATTTTAAGAGAAAATCAAGGTAAAAATTTGCCTAATTTATGTAATTTCTTCCTCCGATATCCAAACCACCGACACGGTACTGATTTCCTTTGTGTTTTCCTCATGAATTCATTAATGAGTTTGAGATGTGGATCGATTTGACAATCTCATTTAAACAACGTATTGAGTTTGAGAGGTGAAAGTGCTGAGATTGAACTGAATCTCAGGCCGGACTCATGAAAACGATCTATAGTAAAAACACTACAACAGACCCAATATTTCACTTTTATATCTCAAACTCATTAATAATTCATGAGGAAAACACAAAGAAAATCAGTACCGTGTCGGTGGTTTGGATATCGGAGGAAGAAATTACATAAATTAAGCGAACTTTTACCCCGATTTTCTCTTAAAATACTGATTTGTTTGAGATGCTATATCATACACTCGGAGGAGTGTTTCATCAGGAAATCCAAACACCTCGAAGTTTGTTCAAAAACGTCGGCTTCGCCTCGGTTTTCAACAAACGTCTCATTGTTTGGATATCCTGATGAAACACTCCTCCTCGTGTATGATATATTACATAATATACAACATGCTACTGAAGGACATTATTAGCATATATTATCCGGGCAAAATAAATAAAATGATGAATAGAGTTCACTGGCTTATCACGCTTACGCCATCAAGTTTCCTATCCAATCTCTTTACTCTCCATGCTCTAACGAGTGGCGGAGCGTCCAGTGCGACTGTAAGCCCTGGGCACGAGATTGGAACGTTGCCACTTGGAGAGACACCAATATGAATGAGATAATCAGATGAGTGCGGTATTCCACCAAGAGTGCGCAACAACACGCAATATGAGTCTGCAAGCAGGCTATACAACACGCGGATATTAGGATCTATGATTAAATTAACCGTTCAGAGCAATGGTTATCTGGCCCATGTGGAAGCGTATTATAGGATGTTGGCTACTCCTCTTGCTGCTGCTTATCGATTCAACTCATGGTTTCCGCCGCTTGTGCCCCCCAACACGATGTATGCCATCAAAAATAGAAAAACGTTTAAAAGGGTCTTGGAGAAGGCTACCGAAGATTTCTAACATGCAGAAAAGAAAATTCCATTAGCATCCACAGGTAATGTTAGTTATCGTTGTAAATGGTTATTTATTAGTTATTTACAGGAAGGTAGTTAAAAAATTAGAGATTTCCTAGTAAAACTACAGATTTGTAGTTGTGGCGCAAAAAAACAGAATGAAATAGACTTCTATGTGAGTCATATTGACGATTACGCTGTAAACCATATTTTCAGATCATGGTTTGGTAATTACGTCACTAGATTATTAATGAAGGCGAATCCGACAAGTGGAACCCCATGTTGGGTTTTTGATTAAATGGACCAGTCCATACGTTCTCGTCTCGCTTTCATCGAAGGCCAAGAAACAAGATTTAAAATTCTGCCGGCTATCTGAAGCTTCCTGTTTAGTCGATAACCAATCTTCCCGGCGTCGCTTGTTTTGACGATAGGACACCGGCAAGTGTTATAGACGGACAGTTGTTATAACTCATTCCTGTGCGAGGATTTCCCCAGAGGTGAATAAAATCGTCTGGTTTTAGTCAGAATAAAATCCTAAAGACCAACTCGGGTGAGAACGTTAACCCTTTAGTCTAATCTTTTGCCAGAATAAAATCCTAAAGCCCAACTCGGATAGGAAGGTTAACCCCTTTAACTCCCACTATGTCAGGCTCGAGGTCTTCCCTTGAAGAGTAAAATCGTTTGGCGTTAGACAAAGTAAAAACTAAAAATTGCCAAAATGGCAACGATGGGAATGAAAGGATTTATTAACCTTCACCTCCGACCACGTCAAGAGGATTTCCCTTGACGGGTAAAATCATCCGGCGTTACAAATGAACTGACAAAGGGAAAAGACAGAGAGAAAATAAACACGACAAGAAATGCCAAGAATGTGCGAAACCGCTCATACAGAAGGTCACAAGTATAGGAAGATTCGCGAGGCGAGCGAAGCTAGTCAGTCAGTTTTTAAGCCATTTCGTAAACCCATTGTCCTTTTTTGCATCGTTCATATTAAACAACCAGTCGGAGTGAGAAAATAACTAACGTAGTGGTTTGAAATTGGGAGTAAATTAAATATTAAATTCGAGTTTTCGTGCTGTGCTTGGCTTGAAACGTCGATGACAACTCGTGTGGAATATTTGTTCGCTTAATTCTCTCTAAGCTGATCAAAAAACTGTTAAACGACAACCTGACGCCATTATGTCAGTCTATCAAAGAAGATATCAAAAGCATACCGCAAACTTTATTTGACACTTCGCTATAAGCGGATCATTGACATCCACTCGCGTGCGTGTATTGTGTGGCTCACGTACGTGTATTGTGTTCGATACAGTTCAATCTCAGCCCTTTCACCTCTCAAACTCAATACGTTGGTTTAAATGAGATTGTCAAATCCACATCTCAAACTCATTAATGAATTCATGAGGAAAACACAAAGGAAATCAGTACCATGTCGGTGGTTTGGATATCGGAGGAAGAAATTACATAAATTAAGCAAACTTTATCAAAAAATTGGAGTTTTCGTGCTGTGCTTGGCTTGAAACGTCGATGACAACTCGTGTGGAATATTTGTTCGCTTAATTCTCCCTACGCTGATCAAAAAACTGTTGAACGACATCCTGTGAACGCCATTATGTCAGTCCATCAAAGAAGATATCAAAAGCATACCGACATCCATTCGCGTGCGTGTATTGTGTGGCTCACGTGTATTGTATCACGCTATATTTTTTTCAACACCAACAAAACATTCGCACTGACACACATGTAAACGTTTCTCTGATTTTAATTAATAATTAAATAATAAACACAATTATGAGGAATTTTGTCTTTTCTTCATGAATTCATGAAGAAAAGACAAAATTCCTCATAATTGTGTTTATTACATCTCAAACTCATTAATAATTCATGAGGAAAACACAAAGAAAATCTGTACCGTGTCGGTGGTTTGGATATTGAGGAAGAAATGACATAAATTAAGCAAACTTTTACCCCGATTTTCTCTTAAAATACTGATTTGTTTGAGATGCTATATCATACACTTGGAGGAGTGTTTCATCAGGATATCCAAACACTTCGAAGTTTGTTCAAAAAACCTCGGCTTCGCCTTGGTTTTCAACAAACGTCTCAGTGTTTGGATATCCTGATGAAACACACCTCCTCGTGAATGATATATTACTTAACTCATTCCTGCCCGAGGGCTTCTGGCATTAGCCAGAATAAAATACTAAAGACCGATTTGCCGGATAGGAAAGAGTTAGTGAAAAAATTAGCGGGGATCCCGTTCAAGGGAATAACAAATTTCTAAGAAACACAAATACTGCTATTAAAACACATTCATTAAAAACAACAAAATTATCACGTTATTGATATTTGAAGTATCAAGTATTGCCATTATCGAATTATAATGACACGCTTGTAGGGCTTAAAGTCAATCAGACCACGTCTTGTCGCTCATTTAATTCCGGTTTTTTATGTATACAGTAATATATCAAACATGCGAAGGAGTGTTAGATCTAATATTATAATCAAACACAACATTCGAGTGTTTGCTATAGCGCAAAGCCTCAGATTAACCATAGTTAATACTAATACTATAACGTATACATAAAAACAAACTCGTAATCCACTAGAAACACTTATTATGCAATCATTATATAATCATTTATCACACCTAGCTACATACCATTGCCATACGAGTGAACTAATCCCCTTGACCATAGTATAATTCAAAGTTCAAATTTCTTAAGCGTTAACATCAGTTGCTAGGCTCCGCTTACCATACTAAACAGATTTGTAGTGAATTAAAGTTTGAATGAAGCAACTCAAGTTTGCCTTTTGTTGTACTATATATATATATAAATTATATTGGGCATTTCACTCGATTACATAGCATGTTCTAAGGATTTAGGGTGAAGGAAAATTCGAGTGTAGAATATATACATTTTAAGACCGAACCGGGAGCAGTTGCGAAAAATGCAACTACACAGGCCCTCCGGCAGGAATTGAACCCACGACCTTGCGATTCTAGTGCAATGCTCTGACCACTGAGCCACGGAGGCCGTTGCCGAGAGCTGGATCGCGAGTTCTGTATATATAATAACGTGGTAATGCCAGGAGAGAATTGGGTATATTATAAATGATATTGGGCATTTCACTCGATTACATAGCATGTTCTAAGGATTTAGGGTGAAGGAAAATTCGAGTGTAGAATATATACATTTTACGAGATGTTGCAAACAGTAATAAATATGCCCATATATCCATATATATATATATATATATATATATATATATATATATATATATATATACTGTAGAAGATGTTGTAAAAACCTTATTTCCTCAAATCTTGAGTTTTTACAAGATGCTACTTTTCGGAGTTTGTTTCGTTTTATTTATATATATATATATATATATATATATATATATATATATATATATATATATATATATATATATATATATATATATATATATATATACGTGGGTTTTGGTCTACGAAACGCAAAGAGTGCTCGATAACATATAGTTAGAGCAAATATAGATTTTCGCTTACCTCAAAAGTCTGTCACAGGATAAGGACACTAGCAGTTGCAATTGTAAGAAAAACACGCATTGTCCACTTAGAAAACAATGCATGACTAGGGACATAGTATACAAAGCAACAGTCACAGTAAACAACACAAACACGATCAAGAATTACATTGGCGTGACTTCAACCACATTCAAAGAGCGATTGGCCAACCACACTAAATCTTTTCAGCATAAAAAGCATGCAAACGACACCGAACTTTCGAAATATATTTGGGCATTGAAAGGAAACAATAAGGATTTTAGTATTAATTGGCAAATTTTAAAACATTCTATTTCGTACACGGGAGGTTCAAAACGATGTAATTTATGTTTAGAAGAAAAATTTTATATTTTGAAAGATGAAAACAAGAATCGTTTACTCAACAAAAGAGCAGAAATTATCAGTCAATGTCGTCATCGAAACAAATTCCGCGCAAACAGCGCAACAAAGCCATGAATGCATGTATTGTTTCGCCCCCACACTCCCGCGTTCCGACAGAAAGGATATAAGCACCCCCTGTTTTCGAAAATTGCCATCTGCCTGAAGATTCTTTTTTAGATGAAACAGCCTGAAAAAAGCAGACTTTTGAGGTAAGCGAAAATATATATATATATATATATATATATATATATATATATATATATATATATATATATATATATATTTATAAAATAACAGGTATGCTACGCACGCTCTGATTGGATGAAAGCCATTTTCACTCAGAGTACAGAGACACGTTTGACGTCATTTTCATTTTATATTGTACAACGCATGCTCTGTTTGGTTAAATCTCACGTAATCACTGGCGTATTTATTTGATTACGCCATCATTCGTCAGCTGAGTCTCGGTCACTTTGGTGGCTTCTCCTTGTTTTTTTACCTCGTAAAACGGTTAGTTATTTTATAAAACAAATAGAAAATCGCTTTTGTGACTCTGTACTGTGATACAAACACGAATGACGCAATTTCAACCGGAAAAAATGTGTGAAAACACTCGGCTTCGCCTCGTGTTTCCACTAGGCATTTTTTTCCGGTTGAAATCACGTCATTCGTGTTTGTATCACAGTACAGGGACACGCAAGCGATTTTCTATTTGTTAAATATATATATATATATATATATATATATATATATATATATATATATATATATATATATATTATAGTCTACTCACTTGGCCTTAAAACAACTTGAACCCCCACCTCCCCCCTACAAGTTTCTCCGCGGATTTAAACTTTTCACGAGAACGGTTTTGGAGACCACTTGGAGGGCGATGCCCCCCCCCCCCTGGCTACGCCACTGAAGCGCTGGAACATAAAGCTGTGAAAGGAATGGGGAAATAAATTACCTTCTTCCGTGCCTAATGGTGACTGCCTGGTGATCTGCGTTGTTCCACTTCTTCGTAATTCAATCACCGGATGCAAGAATGATAACCTCCGGGATCTCTTTATGTATTTATTTATTGTCAGGATCGAGTAATTATTGCGCTTTATAAGAAAACATCTTTTTCAATCGTTCTTCTTTGTTTTTGTTTTTGTTTATGTCTTAATGAATTATTAATGATTCATAAGATAAAAACAAAGAATATCAGGATCAAAACAGAGCATAGATAATGGAAGGGGAACTGGATAGGAAACTTCAAACGAGGTTAAAGAACCGGAAACGTTGTTTGCACAACTTGCTATGGTAATTACACACTTAAAAGCAGCTAATTCACCTATTGCTGAAATTAGACAAAAGTGTAATATCACTTAAGTTCAGCAGTGTCTGATTTTAGCCATGTGGGACCACCCGTTAGGTGCATTGCCCGCTTATAAGTGTATAATTACCATAGCAAGTTGTGCAAACATCGTTTCCGGTTTCGTAAGTTTCCTATCCAGTTCCCCTTCCATTATCTATGAACAGAGCTTGGTTATGTAATCAAACATTTCTATATAATTAAGCCAACTTTTACCCCAAATTTCTCTAAAAATACTGATTAAGCCTTTCGTGAGCTGTTGTTGTGGAACAACTTTATCTTTTTACTCTGTCTAACGCCCGAGGATTTTACTCGTCAACGGGGAGATGTATCGGAAAGCCATACACTTACCGGAAAGGGTTAATTCATAGTTAATAGAACTTATACATGGTTTGGAAACCCATCCAAATCATCACCTTATTATATATACAGAACTCGCGATCAAGCTCTCGGCAACGGCCTCCGTGGCTCAGTGGTCAGAGCATTGCACTAGAATCGCAAGGTCGTGGGTTCAATTCCTGCCAGAAGGCCTGTGTGGTTGCATTTTCCGCAACTGGTCCCGGTTTGGTCTTAAAATGTATATATTCTACACTCGAATTTTCCTTCACCCAAAATCCTTAGAACACGCTGTGTAATCGAGTGAAATGCCCAATATTACTTATAATATACCCAATTCTCTCCTGGCATCACCACCTTATTATATATACAGAACTCGCGATCAAGCTCTCGGCAACGGCCTCCGTGGCTCAGTGGTCAGAGCATTGCACTAGAATCGCAAGGTCGTGGGTTCAATTCCTGCCAGAAGGCCTGTGTAGTTGCATTTTTCGCAACTGGTCCCGGTTTGGTCTTA
The DNA here is from genome assembly GCA_964035015.1 of Corallium rubrum. NCBI lineage: Eukaryota > Metazoa > Cnidaria > Anthozoa > Scleralcyonacea > Coralliidae > Corallium > Corallium rubrum. Next base: position 9,233,948 of record OZ036012.1, on the reverse strand, counting down.
AAATGTATATATTCTACACTCGAATTTTCCTTCACCCAAAATCCTTAGAACACGCTGTGTAATCGAGTGAAATGCCCAATATTACTTATAATATACCCAATTCTCTCCTGGCATCACCACCTTATTATATATACAGAACTCGCGATCAAGCTCTCGGCAACGGCCTCCGTGGCTCAGTGGTCAGAGCATTGCACTAGAATCGCAAGGTCGTGGGTTCAATTCCTGCCAGAAGGCCTGTGTAGTTGCATTTTTCGCAACTGGTCCCGGTTTGGTCTTAAAATGTATATATTCTACACTCGAATTTTCCTTCACCCAAAATCCTTAGAACACGCTATGTAATCGAGTGAAATGCCCAATATTACTTATAATACATCCAAATCATTGTTCTATGTTTTTGTTCAAGTGTATGGAAATTTGTGCAACTTCACAGTATTGTATTTTCTGTGTAATGAAGCAGTAATCCAATAGCAATGATCGGGTTTAATTAGTGTAGTCCTTCATCGTCACGTGTCTATAGAATTTACTTCCAGATATGGAAGTAACATGAACAGTAACATGAACATGACTATCGCTTCATGTTGAAAGACAATGGAGCTCCCAAACCACGGTTGAGTGAGCTTAGTTCCGGATTAGATTACATCGTTTAGTTTTATTGGAGTAGGGTTTACATTGCTTGATTGTTCTCCATTTGATTGAGTATTGGACATCTGATTCTTTCAGTGACCAAATATATTTGCTGAGCTCGGTGGCAAATTTGTGTTTTGAATTTCTAAAAGAGCGGGTGTGGCTTAAATATCTAGTTCTAAAAGAGCTTTCAGTTAGTCCAACCTAAGTTTCCTGTATCATGTTATCTTCTCTAACAACCGTAGCTTGATAAACTATCCCTTCAGTTTGGCATTTTCCGGCGAGTGGGCAAGTACTTTTCTGGCGACAATTGCATTTTTTGGCTGGAATTGGGTTGGTTTGGATTTCTTTGTTAAGAACAGATTTGTAATGCGATGAGATGACAGATTTGTTATGCGCAGAACGGACTGTAGACCAGGTTAGATATAGCGAAGGCCCTTCGTCAGAGAGAAACGTAAAGAGTGTAAACAAACAATGAGCTTATATACGAAATCATGTGACCAAAAATAAGTCAATCAGATAAAAATAACAATAACAAATTAATTGATAATGAGATGCGAAAAATTAGCCAATCAAAGCAAAACAACAATAACAAATCGATATTTTTTCCCTTCGAATCTCATTATCGATTTGTTATTGTTATTTTGCTTTGATTGGCCAATTTTTCGCATCGCACACATGCTTCCCTCGAATTATTTTGGTTGGATAATAGCAAAGATATATAACTTTTCAATAACTCATTATGCACATGTGATGTTAAAATGTTTAATTTGCATATCAAACAAACTGAAATATCTCAAGAACGAAGCAAGGAAACGAAAAACTTCAAAAGATGTTAGTCTATCATTTTAAGTGTTCTTTCAAATAAGACGGACTTAATTTTCGATAGGCACTTTAAATCTTTTTAAAAAATCTTTGAAGAACTATTTTCAAGGATTTGCAGTGTACGTCGACTGGAATTCTCTTCCTTCTTCAGTTTTATCTTCGCCTAGATTAATTAAATATTTTTAAAAAATGTTTGAAGAACTATTTAAGATCTTGACAATTTTTTATTATATATTTCTTTGTTGTGATGTAAATTGTTTTCTTATATTATATTAGGAGAGCAGTTATAAAGATGGGAATTTAGTTTCCCCCTACTGCTATACGTCTATACTCATACTTTCTTGTGTTTGTATGGTTAACTACTTAATAACCGAGAGTGAGGCCTTTACGGTAAAATATTAAACCGAGGTCTTGCTGTATTGACCGAGCGATAGCGAGGTTAATACGCTCAAAAGACCGACTCGAGGTTTAATATTTTACCGTAAACTGAACGGTCGAGGTTATTAAGTAGTTTATTATATTGCACTTTTTATTTCAAAATCAATCTTGTATTTCTTGGTCTTCGCTTCCTTTAACTTCGTCAAAACACCGAACAAGCGTTGTTTTCTTGTGTTTCTTTCTCGTCTGGATACTAGAATTTACTTTTATAATGTTCATCGTCGTCTATTTCATCTATTTTCGCCGTTTTTCGGCAATAAAAGTTTCGCATTAGGATTTTTTGTTTGTTTCCAATCGTAGGGCATTAACAATTTTCATAATGCCCGTAGAAATCTCACCCCGTCGGTGCGTGATTTTACCGGAAGTAATCCATGCCATATATAATAAAAATAATTATTAAAGTGCTTGTGAAACGAAAATTAAGTTTGTCTTATTTGAAAGTACTTTTAAAATGACAAAGTTAACATCTTTTGCGTTTTTTTTTGTTTCCTTGCTTCGTTTTTGAGATATTTAAGTTTGTTTTACAGTGACATCACAACGTGCATAATGACTTACTGGGAAAGGTTATATATCTTTGCTATTATCACACGGAATCACTTCGAAGCAATTATGTGTGTGTGTGTGTGTGTGTGTGTGTGTGTGTGTGTGTGTGTGTGTATGTGTGTGTGTGTGTTTTCCCCTTACAACAACAAAGATACACATTTTATACTGATTCTGTTTAATAATAGCAAAGATATATAACCTTTCCGAGTAAGTCATTATCATGCACATTGTGATGTCACTGGTTAGTTTCGCATATAAAACAAACTGAAATATCTCGAAAACGAAGCAAGGAAACAAAAAAACCCCAGCAACATATGTTACTTTGTCATTTCAATAGTACTTTCAAACAAGACAAACTAAATTTTCGTTTCATATACATGCACGCACTTTAAATTAAACTATAAACGATCTTATTCGAAACTGTACGATTATTAACTTTAGCTATTCTAAACAAATCTTATTCGGTCCTATACGAGTATTAAATGTAGGCATTTCCACGAGTTCGCCACTTCTGCACACATTACTGAGAAAATCCTTTGTCTAAATTTAAAATATGCTCATATTCGCTTCAAGATAAAAAAGGTTCGCTCCATCTTGAATTCGCAAGCTCGTGAGAGAAGACCAGCAATTAAGGTTGGCGATTAATATGATTCATACGAATCTTGCTTATTCCTTATCAAGCTCACCTTTTTGGCTTTTTCTGTTTATAATGTCTTGTAATCTGTTGTTAGTATTGTAGTATTGTACATGAGTATTGTAGTACTGTAGTATTGTAGCATTATAGCATTGTAGTATTGTGGTATTTAGTATTGTAGTATTGTAGTATTGTAGCATTGTAACATTATAGCATTGTAGCATTGTAGCATTGTAGCATTGTAGCATTGTAGCATTGTAGTATTGTAGTATTGTATTGTAGTATTGTATTACTTAGTGATTTGGTAGCGTCAGAAAATTATGAGCAAAGCAAAAGGGTGAAGGCTTCCCCAGAGGTGAATATAATCGTCTGGCATTAGCCAGAATAAAATACTAAAGACCAATTCGGACAGGAAAGAGTTAATACAATAATGTTGCTTGAGTCACTAAATTTTTCAATTGACTCTCTCCAGTGTAAGACGATCACAAAATTTTCTCTTAATTAATATGTGAAAATTAGTAATCTCTTTTAAAATAATTTTCTCTTAAGATAAGATTAATGCAAATTTAACAAGATCTGCGGCAAAATTTGCATAGATTATGTTAAATGTAATGTGACTGACGCTTTGCTAAAAATGTTAGAACTTTGTTCATTAGCTTCTATACTGCAACACTCAATACTCAACACTCAGCAGAACACTAACCTGGCAACCATTCTAGATGTCTGTTGATTTGCCATTAAAAGTCCTCTAAGAATGAAGGAAATCCTATTTCAAAGCCTTAAAGTTCAAACAAAATAATTGTCACCAGCTTAATCCACTTCTGCCTGAGTCAGTCAAAACCAGTGCCTTTGTTCTTTTACTGTCTAATGTACCAAAATATTTTACTCTGTCTTATACTTTTACTCAGACATCCTAGGCAGCAATAGGATATTGCTTTCAGGCTTTGTTCTAGAGCTTATAATTTACACATGTATAATTTATTAAAGTTTAGTATTAACTAAATGTAATATACATAGATCGACCCATATTCCTGTCCAACCCATCCATCTACCCAACCATCCATCCCTCCCACTATTCATCTGGCCACCATCCATCCCTCCCTCCTTCTATCCATCCACCATTCCTCTGTCCTTCCATCTGTCCATCCCTCCACCCTCCATCCCTCCCTCCCTCCTTCCCTCCCTCCCTCCCTCCCTCCCTCCCTCCTTCCCTCCCTCCCTCCCTCCCTCCCTCCCTCCCTCCCACCATCCCTCCATCCCTCCTTCACTCCCTCCCTACCTACCTATCTCCCTCCCTCCATCCCTCCCTCCCTGCCTTCCTCCCTCCCTCCCTCCATCCATCCATCCCTCCCTCCATCCCTCCCTCTATCCCTCCCTCCCTCCATCCATCCCTCCCTTCATCCACCCATCTATCTTTACATCTGTCTGTCAATCAATCCATTCCACTGTTGCTCTATCTGAGTTACCTATCCATGAATGAATGAATGAATGAATTTATTAAAGAGTGAAAAATCCACGAAGTGGTTTTTCATTTTACACTCTGTTTACAGATTAAAGTTATTACTATATTATAATCTATCAAAAGTTACTGTCATATTAGTTAAGTTACTATTTAGTACCTATTTACAATGGTTACTTAAAATTGGCCCTAACGGCCATTTTGAAACTACTTAGATTTGTTTTTTCCCTAATACCTAATGGCAAACTATTCCATAAAACTGGTGCCCAATATTCAAACAATCTTATTTTACTGTTCGTACGTGGCTTGGGAATGGCCAAGTGTCCATTTGCCGCCGATCTTGTTCGATAATTGTGCTTATATGACAAAGGTATTAATTTGTCCGAAAGATATGTTGGACCATCCACCTATTTCTCTATCCATTCATGCCCAGTCTATTCCTTCCTTCATCAATCTCACTCACTCACCCACCCATCCATTTATTTGTTCACCCCCTCCCCCCCCCCCTGATCCTTAAAATCAAGTTTCAAGCAAACATATTATCTCATTTCTTTTAAGATATTAAAGAAATTATTAGATGAGACTAAGTATAATATATTTATATAAAATTATGTCTAAATATAATATATTTATATAAAATTATGTTGACATAGTTGATTGTAAATTATCTGACAAAGCCGAATCTTGTGAGTTTCAGTGACTATTATTGATTTGTCCATATTTTACAAACAAAAAAAGAAATAAAGTAAATTAAGTATTCTGCAGTTTTTGGGCTAGAGGTCTATTTGAAACCTTTACAAGCTTTTTGTTAAAGACCCCTAGTTTAGTTCAGTAATTAACATATTTACATTGAGTCAGTTCAATATTACATAGTCATACATTGTATACTTTTACATAATGATTTTAAGAAATTTATAATTACATAATATAAAATAAAACAAACATAGTATAAAGTATACAAGCAAGAGAGTATAAAAGTTGAAATTTATATACTCTCTTGATACAAGGTAACTAGTTCTACAATTATGTAGTAAGCTGGATATATTAACATAAAACGTTCAAAGAAGAATATTAATACTTATAATTAATATAAATTACTAATAATTTCAAGTATTAGACTAGATAAACCTTTTTGATAAACAAGATTTTCAGGTTTGTTCTAGGTAATATTTAAAGATATTATAAGATCTAATATCTTTAAGATCTACTTTGATGTCATTCCAGATGTCAACTCCTTTGTTGGAGAGTGTATGTTTCCTATAATTTATTCTTTTTTAAGACTTGTCTATTTTATGCTTGATTAATGGAATTTCACTCAAAGAAATATGACAACACAAACTTTTTCATATGCTAAGTGTTTATATAATAGTTAGAAAATCTTTAGTACTACCTGTGACACAATCCATTCTAACCAAGTTGATTTAATATTGCTTCATGGAACTCTTGTGTGAAGCTCAGGACGCCATCTTGGATATCTTGCAGTACGTCATGTAATCACCAACCAAACGAATTTGCTAAAATCTCGTACCCAGGCTGTTGACCGTTGTGATGAGGTTGTGACGTCATTCTTTTGAATTCAAACTCATTTCGGATTAGATTAGAATATTATTTAGAGTCAGGGTTTTGCAGTTTAGCGGACTACGAACGAACGAATACCCTGGGTGCCAGAGGTTTTTCGACGCTCGTGGGGGATAACGGGGACACGCGAGGACGCCAGGCGGTAAAGTGGGAGGGGCCAACCCGGAAGGCGAGCGCGAAAAACCTCTGGAACACCGAGCCGTGTTTTACCGTTTCGCCGTACGGGTAAATGATATTATATTTTAACAATGAATCCAGAGTCAAGTCAATTTTGTATTTCTCAAACAAGTAATAATGCTATCGTCTCGACAGTCTTCTATACATTAGACCACTAAAAATTGCTCAAATTTAATAAAACTGGTTTGATTTTAGTTCGGGCGACGTGACAACTATAAACTTTCAAATCCGCCGTCCAGCTGTTACTTGTCATGCATGCAGACACTCAGACAGTTATAACTTCCAAACTATGCATTGTTGAACGATATCTTGTACGTATGTTGTTATAAACTTCCCTTTGATGTATGGCTGATGTTTCTGGGTTATATGGAACTTTTTCAAATGTCCAAAATGTTCACTCAATAATAAATACATATTTATTTACACATGAAGTCGATTATAGAATTTCAGATGTTTCATTATATTAAACGCAGGAACTTGAACGACTTGAACTACACTTCAAATGAAAGCTTATAGGTTTCTAACAACATACTTACAGGATATATTTCAACGAATCGATGCTATCTTGTTGTTTGTTATATATATTTTCAATGACGAAGACGTCTCGTCGCGGAATGAAGCTAAAGTAAACAGGTAGTCGCTTTGATGCTCGTTCAGCTCGTAACGAGTCGAGACTTTTCCCACGCAATCAAGAGCAAAGGCAATCCAAAAAAATGTGAGTTGTATATCAACGTGGAGCGAAAGTATAGGCTCCAAAAGGACCAAAACCGAGACAGAATATATATAGAAGGAAATCACTGCTGATGACTGCACCTTCTATACTAGACGAAGTTTAATATTATACTCATGTTATTATTATTCAAGATGTGCGATAGCCAATGAAACTTATTGTTAACAAAAAGATCCTTCGCTTGACCAATCAACGTCTTACGTCCAGATTTTGGAACGTACTGACCCAGACAACCTTTTCATTGGCTCGGCGCGATCAGAGAAACGGCTCGGTGTTCCAGAGGTTCTTCCCGCTCGCCCTGCAAATTTACCGCCTGGCGTCCTCCCGTATCCCCAATTGTCCCTACGAGCGTGGAAGAACCTCTGGCACCCAGGGTAACGAACGAACGAACGAACGAACGAACGAACGAACGAACGAACGAACGAACGAACGAACGAACGAACGAACGAACGAACGAACGAACGAACGAACGAACGAACGAACGAACGAACGAACGAACGAACGAACGAACGAACGAACGAACGAACGAACGAACGAACGAACGAACGAACGAACGAACGAACGAACGAACGAACGAACGAACGAACGAACGAACGAACGAACGAACGAACGAACGAACGAACGAACGAACGAACGAACGAACGAACGAACGAACGAACGAACGAACGAACGAACGAACGAACGAACGAACGAACGAACGAACGAACGAACGAACGAACGAACGAACGAACGAACGAACGAACGAACGAACGAACGAACGAACGAACGAACGAACGAACGAACGAACGAACGAACGAAACAAATAAATGAACAAATAAAAAAATAAAAAATATAAACAAACAAACAAACAAACAAACAAACAAACAAACAAACAAACAAACAAACAAACAAACAAACAAACAAACAAACAAACAAACAAACAAACAAACAAACAAACAAACAAACAAACAAACAAACAAACAAACAAACAAACAAACAAACAAACAAACAAACAAACAAACAAACAAACAAACAAACAAACAAACAAACAAACAAACAAACAAACAAACAAACAAACAAACAAACAAACAAACAAACAAACAAACAAACAAACAAACAAACAAACAAACAAACAAACAAACAAACAAACAAACAAACAAACAAACAAACAAACAAACAAACAAACAAACAAACAAACAAACAAACAAACAAACAAACAAACAAACACTTGTTAACATAGAAGCATGAGACAAAATTAAATTTGTGTACTTACAAATTACAATTTCGACCGACACCTCCACGGAATACTGGATTCGAATAGAAGAAAGTCAGTATACGGACTGTTGTGCCCATCACACTCTCTTATTTAGATTCAAGTCAACATTCCATTCTTCTTCAGCATGTTTAATTCAATTTCAGTATTTCTTCGGCTAGGAATAATTAGTAAGCATTATGTTCCAACTATACTCCTCAATTCCTTCTCTATAATTCAATATAAAGCAAGCAGTTGCCACGGTTTTTGTTGTCCTCACAATGCAGACGTCTAGAAATAGCTGAAAACGGATTGAATCTCTCCAGGTCCAAAGAATCCTTGAAAACATGTACGAATGTGTAATATTTAGTGCTTTCAATCTTGCCACAAGTTTATTCAACAAACACTACACACAACCCAGTTCCTTGCTTGAGCATTATCGCTTCGTTTCTTATTAGTGTCTTGGTTTGTGTCGCAGTAATCGCATCCCCAGAGTAATTTACAAAGTACAATATAATAATAAATCGGCTTAATTCCTTTGATTGGACCTTGCTCTTAATAAAAAAACAAACAAGCTAGATGAAAATTAAAGCCAACAACAGTCTAGAAATAATATCAGGAAATTCTTCAAGACATGCAGATAATAGTCAGTGCCTTGATCGAGTCAATCTATAGCACCTTAATATAAAAGTACATGTTCATTCCTATAGAGGTCTTTGCTGTAAACATCTTCTTAGTTTTCAGACCGACTTGTTTTTCTTGTAGTGCAACTTAAACGTAATGTCATCAGAGACAGATCAGTTCTTCATTCCTTCAACACCTACATATTTTGCCATGTCTATAATTGCGCCAGACGCTTTTACTTGATCGACAAATGAAGATCTTCTGGAAAATTGCCAAGTAAACAACGTTAACGAGAAAGGAATGCGGTAGTAATAAGACAAGTGGGCGAAAGGCATGCATATAGTGGCGAAATGCCAGAGAGGGAGATAAGTAAGCAGAGTATCCAGGTTGCCTAACAGATCCGTCAGATCCAGGCAGTGCAGTAATAACTAATAGATATATTAAAGTATTCATTTTATCCTAGAACAATAGTTACGTGGAATCAGATTCCATATAGTAATCTCTCGTCTATATCTAGTATTCCAAGCTTCAAAACCTTCGCTATGCCTACAATTAAGTCTCCCTCTATCGTCTGTCATCCATCTTGTTGATATATTTAAGTCATTTTATTAGTTGTCCCCCCCCCCCCCCCCTCCTCCTTTTTCTTTGCTTTAATATATATCATATGTACTATATAATATATAATTTTGGTTATGAACCTGTAAACCTCCTAGTATAGTGTAACACTGATTTAGGAGTATTTCATTAATTAAAGCATTAAAGGGAAGGGGAAAACATCCCAAAGAACAGCCCATTTCCAAACTTGTTCCTTGGTCCGCATATTTGATTTGATTTGTTATTTCGCCCATGCATGTATGCATTTTAACAAATTACATGTGAATTGTATATTTGTTGGGCTAGAGGCCTACTAGAAACCTAAAAGGCTTTTTAAATAAGACCCCTGTGGAAGTATAAATGCAGACATGTAGTATAAATTGGCTTTTGCTGTTGCGCTATATCCCTGTCAAAAATGTTTTCGTTCTATGTATTTATGTTTGTAACTGTAATGTACGTATAACTGGCAAAGCTAATAAAATAAAATATAATAGTCAATATGTAAGTAATGCTGCCTGCTGGTATACCCAGGCATAGTGTAATTGTGCCCTAGCTCATGGCACATATAATACGGTACAACACTTTCATAATAACGATTAATTTGAACATTCTTTTATGTGCATCTTAATAAGCCTTTCTGGCCTCGTTTGTGTGTCTGCAATTCAAAAGAATCTTTGCTTCATAACGAGGCCAGAAAGGCTCATTTAGTTGCACATAAAAAAAATATTTAAAGCGCCTATGAAACGAAAATTAAGTTTGTCTTGTTTGAAAGAACACTTAAAATGGCAGAGCAACATATTTTGCAGATTTTGGTTTCCTTGCTTCGTTGCTGAGACATTTCAGTTTGTTTGATATGCAAATTAAACATTTTGACGTCACACGTGCATAATGAGTTATCGAAAAAGTTATATATCTTTGCTATTTTCAAATACAATAATCACTTGAAAATCTACAGGTTTAGTGTTGTGGGGGGAGAAACACATCCACATGCTTCATTCAAATTAATTAGGTTTGATAATAGGAAAGATATCTAACCTTCTCCGATAACTCATTATGTACCTATGACGTCAAATGTTTAATTTGCATATCAAACAAACTGAAATATCTCAATAACGAAGCAAGGAAAGACGAACAAATAAGACGAACTTAATTTTCGTTTCATAGGTACTTTAAAGCGAAGGCCTTTATGAAAGTAGTATATTACCTTTCAGATTGTCTCTTATCTCTTTTTTTAATTATTCTATTTAATTCTAGGAAAACAACCCAAGTTTCTACATAGTTTACTACGCCAATTATGAGCAGTGATTCCTCCTTAGTGTATAACGATTTCTTGTTTCCTGTAATGCATTGTTTGGCAAGAGATGAATATGGATGATGTATAATAGTAGATATGCCAGCAGACGAAACCACAATTAACTGTGATGAAACTGACTCAAATTTGTCCGTTAAAGTTTTTCATGACGTTATATTAAAAATACTTTTGTAGTTTCCACCATGTGTTATTATAAAAATCTTTTAAAGATTTTTATACTGTAAAACATGGTGAAAATAAGTATTCTTGATTAGATATCAAACTTATTTATTGTATATGCATTGCTCAGATGTCAGAAAAGTCTTGCCAATTAGCCTTATTCTACGGCTGACTAATTTCCATGTAAATAACGATCTAAAAGTATGTAAAAATTCTCACAAGTTGTTACAGTTGTTCCCTGAACGATGCTTAAACATAATTACAATTATGCCATTTTGACACAGAACAATGGCTGAGTTTTGTCAAACAATGTCTTTCCATTAATGTTCCAAGGTAAATGACACAATGGCCAGTTTAAGCTTGCCAACACTATTCATCGATGGAGTTTAGCGAAATTGTTCAGTAATAACTATAGCAATGATGAAGCAACGTGGTTGTTGGAACAGGGAGAATTTGTGACTGCAGTAACAACTGAACTTTGTGATAAAAACTTCAAAAACTCATTAATAATTCATGAGGAAAATTCAAAAGAAATTAAAGTTTAATCAGTGTCTTTATATGTGATAAAGATACCTCCTGATTTACATAAACTTTAGCTTTGATTTTCTCGGCTTAGACAAGGTTATTTTTCAAACTTACTACGCCAATGAACTTACCAAGTGGTTCGTTTTTGAAGCCGTTCAATAAACTCGCAGTTCGTGTTTTATCAGATATAAAAACACTCGGCTGCGCCTCGTGTCGGTGATAAAACACTCCTGCTCGTTTATTAAACAGTACATAAACCTTGTTAATGCATGCCGGTCAGCTCAACCTTGTTCATGCTGGACAATGCTGGACTAAATACAATTTTTATGCTGGTCAGCTCAGTCAACTTTATTCATGCTGGTTAGCTCAACGTTGTTCATGCTGGATAACACAATGTTGTTCATGCTGGCAAGACAATGTTGTTCATATAAATAAGTTTTGTGGAAACACCACGTAAAATATTTCTTTGCTAAGCTATCGGCCTGTTGACTCAGGCCTTCATCAGAGCAATAATAACAAACTGTTGGCTCACGTCATTTATAAATTAAGCAACTGATCAATTAAATCAGAAAGAATAAGTAAGAATACAATGGCATATCACGTTAATTTTATTAATTAGAAAACAAAATCAAGAATGTTCTCCGAATAGGGCACGCCACGTGCTATTTAATGGCTGTCCCTCCTGAGAAATAGTGTGATGTTTTGCGATCTCAATGGATTCTCTTCTCGAGATTCTCTTCTTCGATTCGCAATGGATTCTTATTATTGCTCTGATGAAGACCTGAGTCAACAGGCCGAAAGCTTAGCAAAGAAATATTTTACGTGGTGTTTCCACAAAACTTATTTATATTACTTTATCGCCATGAAAACGTACAAAGAATTAATTAATGTTGTTCATGCTGGGTAACTGAACACAATGTTGTTCATGTTGGCCAACACAATGTTGCATGTTCATGCTGGCCAACTGAACACAATGTTGCATGTTCATGCTGACCAACACAATGTTGTTCATGCTGGCCACTGAACACAATGTTGTTCATGTTCATGCTGGCCAACACAACGTTGCATCAGTTCATGCTGTCCAACAAAATGTTGTATGTTCATGCTGGCCAACACAATGTTGCATGTTGCTTCTTTATTTACCAAAAATTTACTATAAATTAATTAATTTACAAGAACAACTTTGTTCATGCTGGCAAGCTCAACATTGTTTAGGCACTCGTACTGAAATTATGCAAAAATGTTTGCATAAAAGAAGGATAATAATCACAGATCAAGCAATTGTCTTTATTTCTTTCTTCTACGCCGAGAATCTTGTGCTCAGATTCCCATGAATTTCTTATCTAATTCCCAATCAAATTAAACCCAAATTTAATAGGTCAATCACAAACTTTTATGAAAGTGTTATGATTGTGAGATATCTTGGAAAACAAACAAACAAACAAACAAACAAACGAACGAACGAACGAACGAACGAACGAACGAACGAACGAACGAACGAACGAACGAACGAACGAACGAACGAACGAACGAACGAACGAACGAACGAACGAACGAACGAACGAACGAACGAACGAACGAACGAACGAACGAACGAACGAACGAACGAACGAACGAACGAACGAACGAACGAACGAACGAACGAACGAACGAACGAACGAACGAACAAACGAACGAACGAACGAACAAACAAACAAACAAACAAACAAACAAACAAACAAACAAACAAACAAACAAACAAACAAACAAACAAACAAACAAACAAACGAACAGAACAAAAGACAGACAAACAGAGGTAAAAACATAACGTTCTGGCGGAGATAATAATATGGATAACTTTAATAACTACAATATTATTATTGTTAATCTGTAAAAAGAATTCCGAATTTCAGTAGCCTAAAAAACAAATATGCATTTTATCTTAACTAGAATATATATTATATTTATAGTAATACCAAATTAATTTGAAATATAAATAGCATCACCAGAAAATCAACTACAGAAGAATCCCAAATAAAGTTTTTGAATGTTTGAATTGAGTCACACATAACAGCAACTGTGCAGTTTCCTAATAGTTCAAATTCTAAGGTCCTTGTTTTGGTTTCCTTTTATTGGTTTTTATTGTCTTCTTGGTTGGGTTAACATATCTCTGCAAAGGTAAGGTTAATTAAATTTAAAAAATGTATATAAACATGAAGTGAGCTTGTAGGGTAAGTCTGCAGGGTAAATCTAATTTAATCAGCCTATATGATCATTCAGGCAATTAAGCTATTATTTTCTTATGTAATTTTAATAGCTGATTTATAACTGTATTCTTTTTGCACTTAACCCCTTCAAATGAGAAGGTTTGACGAATACAATTGTCTGGTGTTAGCCAGAGTGTAAATACTAAATGTACTAAATGGAGAATTCAGGGTTAAGGTACAAATATATTCTTCTTCTTTTTCTTTTTCCTTCATGTATGTTATGTACTTTGATAATTGATCAAGCAGCGGAAAGAATGATTGCTAAAGAGAGGTGTATACGACGACGGTAACAAGAAACAACAACAACAACAACAACAACAACAACAACAACAACAACAACAACAACAACAACAACAACAACAACAACAACAACAACAACAACAACAACAACAACAACAACAACAACAACAACAACAACAACAATTAATAATAATAACACCACCACCAACATCCATGTTTGAACCTCAACTACATCTCATATGTCAACATGGCTATGAACTTGCAACCTTAATCGCTGTCTAATCCTCACGGTTGCTCAATGATTAGAGCATCGGTCTAACTACTCATCAGGTTGTACACATTTGTAATCTTAGCTCTCCATCTGAGTCTCAGTAGCTCAATGGTTAGAGCATCTCAATGGTCACCAAAAGGTTACAGGTTGTACACATCCGAGTCACTCAGTAGCACAATGGTTAAGAGGGCCTAACCAGAAATTTACAGAAACGCCTAGTTGTGAAGATAAAGCTTTGAATCTTTGTTCATTGGATCTGGGTTAATATCTATATATTAAGTACTAACATCTATGAACAGATGATTTAATAAAACGCTGGGAGACGTGTTTGTGACATCTTGAGCACTGATCAGTTGATTTCCATGCAAGTGCAAACATTCTCTATATTGAAGTAAGTATTAAAAAAGTCTGAACAAAATAATTAGTGGTACTTGATTTAAAAGTGGTGAAAAAGTAGAATTAATAAAGTTCCAGAGATTTACGATTCTGATAGTTACTGCAGTAACTGTTTTTAAAGTATTTACTGCATGGGCATGGTTTCCATTTGGGAACTTATTACTTTTACTCTGACTAACACCAGACGATTTTACTCGTCGAGTGGACACCTCCTGAAAATCTGCGAACTTAAAATTAACTAATTTTACTCCTAATAAGTAAATCTTCATCCATCTTGTACGGTGGCCCGTATGTGCAATACACAAAAGAGAATATCAGTACACAAACAAAAGTTTCAATTCACAAGTAAATTAGCCGATACACATTACAAAGTATCGATTCACTGAAACGAATTTCAATACACAACAAAGATTCGCGAAATACACAACAATAAATATTTTCAATACGTAATAAATTCTTTCCACAAATACACAACAAAGTATCATGCGAAACACAACAGCGTAATTTGATACACAACAAAGTCGCGTCGCAATACAACAGAGTGTAAGTCGATACACAACAAAGAATAGATCTCGATACACAACGAAAAGTTTTCGATACACAACAAAAAGTTGCATGTGGGAATCTCATGGACAATAGGGGAAAGGGAAAGGACAGAGCAATGTGATCCAAACCATTCTGTGGTTGTCTAAACCCGGTGTGAACATAATCTCACCGCGTGTTGACATCCTGAGAGTTCAGTGAGATTTCCATGTTTAACTTGTGAATTTCTTTGAGACTTGAGCTCAAGACAATGTTCTGTTGTAAATGTGGAAGCCCCATGGAGGAATCCTTTATCTATTACCCAGCCGGTGAGAATAAAAAGGGCGATACTGATACTGCCGGTGCCAGTAGCCCAGTACTGGTATTAAAGACCAGAGAACGTGAAGCGGGGCACGCAGAGCAGAGGTTCGTCTGTTCCTTCATATTCTTCTTTTATGAAAGAAAAAGAAGAAGAACGAACATCGCACTTCCAGCCGAAGTCTAAGAAAGCCCGCTCGTCGAAAACCAATGACAAAGATTCCAAGCCTGCTGCCCGCCGCTGCTGAAGTGCTTATATAGCCAAAGCCGCTCCGTAGTTCGTGGCAAGACTTTTCCTGTGAAATTGTCAAAAGATATGACCTATGAGCAGGTTTTAGAAAGCGCTTTGAAAAAGTGGGCAGATTTAGTATGATAGAACGTTTTCAAACAACCGTGGTCGGTCGGCTAGTTCTTGTTTATCAACAGAACATTGTCTCGAGCTCAAAGAAATTCACAAATTAAACCATAACTAAACAGTCTAAGCATGTCAACACGGGGCCGTGGTTTAGAATTAGATACCACAGAATGGCTTGGATCACATTGCTCTGTCCTTTCCCTTTCCCCTATTGTCCATGAGATTCCCACATGCAACTTTTTGTTGTGTATCGAAAACTTTTCGTTGTGTATCGAGATCTATTCTTTGTTGTGTATCGACTTACACTCTGTTGTATTGCGACGCGACTTTGTTGTGTATCAAATTTACTTTGTTGTGTATTTGTGGAAAGAATTTATTACGTACTGAAAATATTTATTGTTTGTGTATTTCGCGAATCTTTGTTGTGTATTGAAATTCGTTTCAGTGAATCGATACTTTGTAATGTGTATCGGCTAATTTACTTGTGAATTGAAACTTTTGTTTGTGTACTGATATTCTCTTTTGTGTATTGCACATACGGGCCACCGTAATCTTGCGCAATCACTGTAGGAATTTGGCTTGTACAGACACGTCAGTATACTTAGGAATTTGGCTTGTACAGACGCGTCAGTATACTTAGACAACTAAGGTATGCCAAGTTCAACCTATGTCAATGTCAATGTCAATGCCTTAAAAAACCCTAAATGACACAGACATGCAAATACAAAAAATTCCAACTTGACATACAGAGAAATAGCAAATCCACAGATTCGTGTGTACATATCTTCAGAAATAATAAAGTATATATATATATATATATCCTACATTAAAAAAAAATAATTAACTATTTAACCCTTTAACTCCCACCATGTCAGGAGGTCTTCCCTTGAAGAGTAAAATCGTCTGGCGTTAGACAGAGTAAAAACTAAAAAGTGCCAAATGGTAGCGATGGGAATGAAAGTTAGGAGATAGTTTATTAATCATTTTAACTCCCATGCCAGGAGGTCTTCCCTTGATGAGTAAAATCGTCTGGCGTTAGACCTACAGAGTGGAAAATAAAACGTGCCAAATGGCACCGATGGGGTATAAAAGGGTTAATCAGATTTAGTTATCTTTGTATATACGTAGTTGTCATGTAAACCAGCCTATGTGGCTACATTGATTTTGTTTTCTTAAATAAAGTTAAGTTATTGTTATTATTGTAATACTCTCTCTCTGTCTCTGCGTGTGTCTCTCTGTTTAGAGCCATAATGATGTACACAATAGAATAGATTTTCTCCTTCATATAGTGATTTATTTTTGCCTTTAAGTGAGCACATATATCCTAAATTTGAGATGCAGAGACATAAATTTACACTTATCGAAACCTAAATCGTATTTTCTAAAAAAGCAACTTTAGGTAGCTAATAGTGTAGTAAATCTATTGAATGAGCTACCTACTGAACTTAAATCTAAAACCACGCTGCATTCTTTTAAAAATAATAGTAATTTTTGATAACTTGACTATATATTTTATTAAAATTATCAAAATAACAAAAGTTGTACATATATTTAGTGAATTATTTTTTATAACATGTTGAAATTGTGGCTCTCGTGTACACAATTGCAACTTTGATAAAAAAAAAACACGAGAAATTGTATATTTAAAAAGTTTATAAAAGTTAAAATATTACTGAAACGTTTTAACTGATGAAGCCAGTAACTCATCAGTGCCACAAGTTCGTTATGCCATGCAATTAAATTACAAGTTTTGCGTTAGCGAAATTTTTCCATCAGACTTAAGGCAGTTTTCCACTAAGCGATATTTTTCGATCTTTGTCTTGGCTAATTTTAGTTACACCTGAGAGTTTACGAAACAAAAGAATTAACCTTGACGCTTTCCGTTTGCAACCAAATGCCAATGCCAAGGCCAAAGGTTTTTAAATATCAATCAAAATTTATGTGATCCAAAAAACTATCAGTACGATTTTACGATATAAAATCCACCGCCAGAAAAGAATCTTTAATGAATCATGTCCCTGTTTGTGCTACCATCCGATCTATAAACTAGTTCTGGTCAAAAGGACACAAAGTTGTACCGATTACTGATAGTCCAAAGAGTATTTTGTCAAACCAGTGTTCATGAATCATATAATTTAAAAAATTTAATATTTTCAACGTGCAGCAAATTATGAAGATGTTGTGTAAAGTATTAGTATGAGTAAACAGTATATAGATTGGGAAGCAAAATACAAATCAACATGCAGGAGGCTAAGCTACGAGGGTTTCCTCAAAGGCGATTAAAATCGTCTGGCGTTAGCAGACTACAATATTAAAGAACAATTGAGACAGGAAAGACTAAGACATATAGTTTTTAGTTCATTCTTGTAAAAGAGTTTTACTAGAGGTAAATAAGTCAATTGGACAGAAAAAATAACTGTCTGGTGTTTAGCAGAATACAAAATTTGAAAGGCCAACTCAAACAGGAAAAAGTTAAATAACAAGTTATGTTTTATACCAGTTGTTATAGTGCAACCCAGAGATTTGAAAACTAAAATACACAAGGAGAATAGTAAAACCAGTTTTATGATCAGTATATTTCATGACTGGATTTTGAGATTCTCCATGTTTCAAGCATGTAAGTCATAAAGATATTGAATGCACTATAGTCTGGTTATTTATTAGTACAAGTAACATATCATCCTGTGTGTGCATAGTATAGATAGATGTTTCGGAAAAGTACAGTGACAGCTGATGGATTCATAAAGTGTTGTAGATTTGACAACGAGTATGACTTACTATGGGACTATGACAGCAATCCGCACTGAGAATTTCGAAGTCAGAAAATCTAGTCGTATATTGACTCCAGAAACCATTTGGTCTGCCAATGGGCGTATACTGAATAATACAATTAATTGGCACCAGTTGAGAATTACTGTACTGATACTGCCATCAGACTTGATCTAACTGACATGGAGATTTTCTTTTGTTCGTAAACTGGTAGAAAAACGCCCAAAGACCTCAATTGAAAATTTTAAGTTAACTATAGCAAAACCTTACCTTATTCCGTACTTTATAAGAAGGTGACTTGCGCGATCTTTGAATCGATCTTTTCCTGCGAATTCTAAGCGGAAATCCAATAGATTGAGTCTCCTCTATAGTCCACAAAACTATAAGAGCAAGAATACAGAAGGTAGACGTCGCGATTAATAGTTTACACTTCATAATCCACAAACATTCACTTCACGTCTACACCAGTCTCAGCTGTAGCGCAAGTATATACATGTACTATAGTCCATGTGAATGAGGCAATGTGATACCTGCACGTTTTTAAAAAGGACAAAGGCCATTCAGTCATTCACTCGAAAAACTTAATAAAATATATAGCAAGAAAGCAAAGCGTCGAACGATATGTATTAATTATACGATTCGAAATAAGACTGTAAGAAGATTTTGAACTAGAATGATTCATTCAGTTCAATATGCAGAATTCAGAATGCAGCATAATTCCAAATACAAAATATTACACATAATCGTGCATGTATATACACAATATTTTCTCAGCTTTGGGGGAAATATTCTGAACGAAGCTCGAAGATTAACCGTATAAGACTAAGACATCGAATATATTCCCTTATTCCTTAAAATGATTCGGGCAATAGAAAATAAGGTAAATTGAATCTCAGTAGTGAGCTGCTGAATATAATTTTTCTATAGCTCATGACATACTGAATTCCATGCATGCAACACATATACGAATAAACGAACGTTAAATTAGATTAGCAAATGGATCTTTAGCAAAAGTTCGATTGCGTTGTCTACAGCCGAATGTGATAATATTCTCATAGAAATTGAGGAACAGCGACATGAAATCAGTATTGTCATTATTGTCCCCATTTATTATTATTGGGTTGAATAGAAAATTAAATTGAAGCATCATAAGAAGAGAAGCAAGAACGTGAATGTCAGTGCTTCGTGAATTAACTCGATAATAGAAGCTTGTTATCTGTATAATCGTTGCTGTTCACGACTGCTTACACCGGCCTGTGTACTGGAAGAACGGAAAGATTAGAGAAGAACTTATTGTAGCCAATGGGCAATGACGTGAACTTACCGTAATCCATTGCTAGTTAAAAGTATAAAATATAAAATGAGAAGACTTAGTCAAAACTCATTCCTACATGTTCGAAATGGTCCTTAGTATTTTCTTCTTTGGCTACATCAGACGATTTTATTCACCTCTGCAGAAGCTCTTGAGCAAAAATAACTTACAAACTATTTGTCTCTCCAGACCAGTATCCATTATAGTCTTTACCAATACGACTTTAGTATTTTACTCTGAATGATCTATCATCTGGGGAACCCTTTAGAAAAGAATAATTAAAAACTATCTTTCTAACTCTTCGCGTCTGGGGAAGCCCTCGGACAGGAATGAGTTAATCCAACTACCTGAGTATAGACAGTGATGTCTAAATAATTTAGCTTTAAAAAGAAATTAAAATAGACGAATGGTGACTTTCTTGAAACGTAAGGTACATACCAGAAGATGAATGTCAATTTATGGTGATTGTCTGGAACGGTGTTCGTTAGTTTTTCACGAATAAAACATTAATGGTTGTGTTTGTTTACGCCATCCCAACCATCTTTAATCAATAGCAGGAAGCGTGTAGTCTGCCTCCCCTTCAGTTATAATTAACTCTCTTCAAGGTAATATTGTTGACCGAATCACGTAAACAACATAGTTCTGTTGCGGCGTAATTGGAGTAGCAGAAAAGGAGATTTGCCTGCATAAATAGAGATAGTATTTATATAATAAGACAAAGAGACAAAGATTATAGTTAGAGTTAGATGTTTACTTGAGGCACATTTTTTATGTGTGCATATAAATTAAGTTAAGTGTTTGGGAAGTCGCCTGAGTGTTGTGACTGTGAATTGGGCTATATTTGTTTTTCACATGGCGAGAAATAATAGTCACGCATGCGCGTAATGCATGCCCACTTACAAAAATTTTGACTAGAAAAGTTCTGCAAGATTAATAGGACTTACATAGAGGATGAGTGAAACAATCGTCGTAGCAGTGTCAAATTTTAAATTATTTAAATTATTTCAATCTGAATCGTATAGTGCAACACATCTGCGATGTAAATATCATGAGCGATATGCCACAGGTATTAAATTCGTTGCTGTTTTTGATATACTATTTTGAGCACAAGTCTAACATAAGCCAATATGGCGAATATGCAAATTGTACCAA
The DNA here is from genome assembly GCA_964035015.1 of Corallium rubrum. NCBI lineage: Eukaryota > Metazoa > Cnidaria > Anthozoa > Scleralcyonacea > Coralliidae > Corallium > Corallium rubrum. The sequence continues at coordinate 9,212,914 of OZ036012.1, read as the reverse complement.
CCTTGCTGCTCAAGTTATCGAAAATCAAACAGAGGTATGCTATTTTCGTACAAGTTTCGATCTGATTCGGCTACTATAAAGATCCGTCTTTTCGATGATATACTTCATTTCTAGCCTGTATTTGTCGTCGTTGCGGTTTTCAGTCATGGATTTCACTAATATTCGATGTATTTTGGCTAAAGAAATATGATACTTTGCGTAAAATCAGTTCAGAAACCACGACTAAATGTCTCCATATTCGAGCTTCGCCATCTTCTTACGCGCCATCTTCACTTCCAAATAAACATTGTAACCTTTCCTTTTTGTTCCCAGGCTTTCTAGGGTTATACAGGCAGAGCTGTGTTGAGAAGACTGGGGTTTGTTTTGAAGTTTGAATCCCAAACGTAACTAAAGCGCCGGACCACATGCAGAGTGAGAGGTCGCGCGCGTTGTTGTGGCAAGCAACAAAGCATTACTGTCGACGCGACGACGCTTGGACTTTGAAAACGTGTTGTTTTCTAGGATGAGGAACCAAATTTAGCGACAATATGTCATAAAGGGTACTAAGAATTCGAATCAATCGACAATTGGAGAATTTTAGCGATATTTTACTTAGAAAATGGTCATTTAATTGCGTATTTAATTGCGTGTTTAATTGCGCAACGGCGGCTCGGGTATCAATGCAGGCTACTCCCGCTTATGTCCCCCATTTCTCGCCATGAATTCAAATTTCAACCAATTTCTAGTCAACACTTTATTTTTATTTATTTCTGCATAGGCTGTGAGTAATAAACAGAATAAAATAAATTACTTTGACGTTAGAACAATTTTTGGCGGCTCAGGGAAGAATGGTGACTACTTAATACCTGACCGTAAACAGTTCCTTTTGGATCTAAGCAGACTTTAATATTGCACTCTGGCTAAAGTTAGCTCTCATGTAGTCACCAAGCAGTTATAGCTACCAACAATTTAATCTACTTAACTTCTTCCCGACTGAATGATTTCTTTTGGAACTTAATATTTTATCCTGTCTAACACTAGACAATTTTACTCTGTCTGACACCAGACCATTTTACTCTGTCTAACACCAGACTATTTTACTCTGTCTAACACCAGACTATTTTACTCTGTCTAACACCAGACTATTTTACTCTGTCTAACACCAGACTATTTTACTCTGTCTAACACCAGACTATTTTACTCTGTCTAACGCCAGACTATTTTACCCTATCTAACACCAGAGTGACCAGACTATTTTACCCTATCTAACACCAGAGTGACCAGACTATTTTATTCTGTCTAACACCACAGTGACCAGACTATTTTACTCTGTCTAACAAACACCATGCAGACTATTTTAACACCAGACTATTTTACTCTGTCTAACACCAGACTATTTTACTCTGTCCAACACCAGACTATTTTACTCTGTCTAACACCAGACTATTTTACTCTGTCTAACACCAGACTTTTTTGCTCTGCATGTCTAACACCATGCAGACTATTTTACTCTGTCTAACACTAGACTATTTTAATTACTCTGTCTAACACCAGACTATTTTACTCTAGCCGGCTGAATACCGGACTATTTTACTTTGTATAGCACTAGACTAATTTACTCTGACACCATAACATTTATATTATAATAGAACATCTCATAACATTTATATAATAGGAACAAAAAATATGCTAGGTAATTTATTATTTATACAGTTACAATATCATTTTCTTGTCTGTCTACTTTCATAGACTCATAGTTTTGTATGCTCTAGTATAGACGAGGTCCGGTAGGGCAATCTCCCTTGTTTTGCCAAATTCTGGCAGAATTATTGGATATTAACACTGATATTATGCTGGAATATAGTAGAATAAATTATTGACAGTTTATTCTCATGGAGGGCTCCGTTCGAAACGTCAGTATTTCGTTATCAAAACTATTCTCGCCAGTTTACTTCCTTTTCCATTTGCTCAATCTAAAACACTGTCTACGCAGCACTCTAATTTTAGAACAAATTATCGTTTTTCAGCAAAATATAATTTTAATCAACCCATTGTGTTTTATGTAATTATTTTTGCCCATTAACTAGTTTTGGAGCATGCACAGTATATAGTATACTGTACATATGTTAATCTGGAAACTTTTGCCATTGCCCCATGCATAAGTTTTGGAGTTCAAAAGAAGGGCGAAGTGGAAAAAACCCCTTTAGCTTTGGTGAATATGAATAAATTGGTTCAGGCAACGAATGCAAAGAATGATTGAGAAGTTGAATTAAAAAAAAATCATTATAGAGAGTAATGGATACCTTAACTCGAAGTTTGTATTTTTTTACAACTGCAGGTAGGCAAAATAGAAAATAAGCATGCAATGCATGCACGTGTCTATTGCAATTGCATAATTGCTGATAATATATATACGAATTATTACGAATTGCTGATAATATATATATATATATATATATATATATATATATATATATATATATTGCTATAATAATAATAATAATAATAATAATAATAATAATAATAATAATAATAATAAAAATAATAATAATAATATAACATAAAAATTATATATATATATATATATATATATATATATATATATATATATATATATATATATATTGTTATTTATATTGCTAATTGCTATTACATAGAATGGTTAACAACTACAAATCGATGTCAACAGCTTCTGGAGTTAATAGCTAACAGAGTTAACAGCAACAGCATCGATCCGAAGTTACACAACTTCCATTGCATATAGTGTCTACTGTGCGCATGCGTGTGCAGCGAGATTAGAGATTCTATTTTCAGGGAGGAAAGCACTCGTAACTAGAAATAAGAGCCCGGGACGTTTCACAACACAGCTAGAAAGTTGTAAAAACCACAGAATAACAGAAAAATAAGTAGAATTTGACGTGTTATAAAGAGCTGCTATCCTCCTACCAGCCGTTATCACTCATTTGTATAGAAAAAACTGGCAAATTTATGAAACATACCACTAATAACAGTACTTTGTCGATGCTGTGGTAGAACACAAAGTATTATTCTCCAAATTAGTCCTCACACAACGCCGGTGAAGGTCCCATTACCCACAATATTATATAAAAATAATCAAAATAAATACTCGAAACGGTATATCCGTCATATCGTCCCGGTTAAGCGTGACAGAGCATTTATATGGCGAAAATTGTCTCTCTCCCGGTTAGGCGGGCTGGCGGGACGGAATAAAAACGTCCCGTCAAACATGCACATTCTTCATATAAACGAAAATATAATACAGATACGATCCCGCCTACGTCCCGCCTTTCATGTAAACTAAATATATTTTAGTAATTTAATTACAGCTACGAATTGCTGATGTTGACGGATCTATATTTATGGCACACTTGTTTATGTCGGTCGATGCAAGGGGTAAAGGGCAAGGCGATGAAAGATTGTTCATTATCAAGCTCCCGGATCTGAGCTGTTGTCATTAAAGGATTTAAATCTCAAGGACGCTGGACCCCCAGTTTATAATCAATTATACTTCGTAAACAAGTTGAACCCAAGTAGCGTCTGCATGTGCATCTCCATGCTCGTGGCAACTAATAGACCTTATTTATTAATGGCCGACGACTTAAAATCCTTCCCTCGTTTTAGAGTAAAGATTCTTTTGAATTTCGCACATGAAAACGAGTTCAGAAGGGCTAATTTATATGAACATATAAATACTAATATTCCATACGATTGAAAGAATATGTAAACATTGCAACTTAAATGAGGTTGGGAATGAACAACATTATTTAATGCAATGCAACAATCCAAAGTTTACTGATCTCAGAGCTAATTTTATCCATAAACTATATCAAATAAACTATTCGTCTTGCTCTTTCAATAATCAGGACCTGTTTATGTATATGGTTTCAATGAAAGACAAATCTATAATGGCACTAGTAGCTAAGTTCTGTTTTGATATATTAACGAATTTTGATCAATTATAATATATTAAGGTACTAAGACTCTAAGACTGGGGTGCATCATAGTTGATCAAAGTTTGTTTATCCTTATTGTTACTAGTTTAATATGTTACATTTTTTGTATTTAACTGTAATTTGTATGTATCATGTACCATGCAGTAGTGGTATTAATGTTATTGATTAAAATGTTATAAACTCCCCGGTTTAATTAATTTATGTTTAATCTGGGTTTCTTAGGAAGAAAGCCTATTTTAAACCTTTGACTCCTAACTCCTAAGCACACAGACGCACCGTTCGTTAGTATTTTACTCTGGCTAACGCCAAACGATTTTACTGACTCGTCAAGGGAGACCCCTGTTAGTCAAGGGGTTAAGCGTCAAACTACTGAGTTGTTAAAATCTTATAATCGCCTTCGCCTGCCCCCTACCGTTTTATCGGTCTAGAATCTAGACTCTTTGATTCACCTGCATGCATATATATAATGGGTATCAGCCTCTTATTCCTGAGTGGGCAAGGTCAGAAAAATCTTCTCAAAACATCAAAATAAGTTTGGAGCGAGAAAAAGAAAGAGCGAGAAAAAGAGTCAGTGTTGGGTCCAGGGATCGAATCTACGGAATTGATTGAGTTTACTTGAAGAATGGTCATGCTAAGCCAAGCGAACATGCGGTCGTCAAACAGGTTGCTGAGGCAGCTAGGAGAATGAAAACTTTGCTCATTGGCTTCATTGCTTTTTTGTTTTCTCTTCCATTTCTATTACTTATTTCACCTGCTTCCTTTCTTTCTTCGAACAAATCTTATTTTTTTGATATCTAATTCTACTCTTTTCCTTTTCCACTATTTCATCCTCTTTGCTTGATGGTGGTGGTGGTGGTGGTGGTGGTGGTGGTGGTGGTGGTGGTGGTGGTGGTAGTTGTTGTTAGTGTTGTTGTTGGTACGTAGCGCCATGGTGTTATTGTTGCTACTGCTGCTAGCGTTGTTGCTGTTGCTGTTGCCGCTGTCGTTGCTGCTACTGCTGTTGGTGGTTGTGATGATGGTGGTGTTGTTATTCATTGTTGGCGATGGTAGTGTTGTTGGTATTGTTGTTGTTGTTATTGGCGTTGCTGCTACTATTGTTGGTGTTATTGCTACTGTTGTTGATGGTGTTGTTGTTGTTGTTAATGTCGTCATTGTTGTTCCTTTCCTTTTCTTCTTTTCCCCCTCTACCGTCACCAAGTCGCCCAAAGGCATGCACGAAATAAATTAAGAAATACATAAACTTTGCGTGCGGTCTTTTCTAATAAAAAAAACCAACCAAAACAAAACTCTCAGGATATCCGACCCTGTTTCCTTTCAAAGGGACCTAAACAGGCCCTAGCCAGAGTGTCGTCTTTAATTGGCGGCAGAGAAAAATACAAACAAACAAACGCAGAAGATTTAAAATAATCTTGACATAACACCTCCTTAAAACGATCATAGGCCTGGAAGCATCTATAAAATACCCTGATCTATAAACCGCCCAATGTTAATGAATTCTAAGGGTAATTTTTGTTTTTCATTTAGGACCTTGCGCAACATTTAAAGATTAGAATAACCCTGATAGGTTTTAATGCATTTATGAAAATGTATATGCAAACGTTTGCCTAAAAATATGAACATGACATCAATTGATTTACTGAAATTATACTACTGTCGCTGAATACCGCTTTCTGAGAACTTCACTGTAAAACACTTTAGGGTAATGTTGGCATCCTCATGATCAATAAAATTATTATTATTATTATTATTATTATTATTATTATTATTATTATCATTATTTTATTATTATTATTATTATTATTATTGTTATCAATATTTTATTATTATTATTATTATTATTATTATTGTTATTATTAATACCACGATGTGACGATCTATGTAGCTCGAGCGATGGAATCTTAGGAAAAGATCTGACTGCAAGCTAGAATTAATATGCTTCAAGATTAATGCACCAAGCTACTATACACTTCAGAACAAATCTTACAGATTAGAACAAGGCAGTGCTAACCAGCATGGACTGACAAGGTTGTGTCGTTGACTAACATGAACAGAGTTGTGTTGGTCAACATGAACAAAGTTACGTTGGCCAGCGTGAATAATATTGTGTTAGTCAGCATAAAATTGTGCCAGCATGAACAATATTGTGTTGGCCAGCATATAAACAAGGTTATACTGGCCAGCGCAAACAAGGTTGTGCTAGGCAGCATTAACAATGTTGCCAACAGTTTGACTGGTTTTACTCCAAACCAGAGTAGCATTATGCATCGGTGTCTTAGCCTGTTAAGAGGTTGCAGGAGGCATATCTCCTAACAATAGAGAACATGCTTCTTCTATGACGCTCTTCAACGAACAACCTTGTTCCTTCATCGTTCATTGCTGATTTGCTGAACAATATTGTTCAAACAATGATGAACAATATAATTGGTCAACCAACGATGCTCACATGATAACAATGTTGTTCAAGTTTGCTGCATATTATTTTTCTTTGTTTCTTCTCACTCGTGTTTTCAACACATCTACACAGTCATAATCAACAAAGAAACAGCTGTTCGTTGTCAGGCGCCTACCGAGTGTTTATTAAAGAGCTGTTGACCAATTTACCCAACCACGAATTAAGCCCAAACTCATACATCAAGAGTAAAGTCATGAGAATTATAAGAGTGACTGATTACTTCACTGAACATGAAGTAAGCCTGTGATAATTTCTTCTTGGTAAATGTCGCTTTTCCAAACGTTTAATGTTACAGAAGACACGCCCTTTTTTCGGTTTTAACTGGTAAACAATTACGCAATACCTGAAAAACCTGATAACTACTTTACTTTTTTTTCAATTGATTTCCCCAGAAAGAGAGATTTTCACGTCTCATAAGACAAAACGCAAACTCAGAACTTATAGAGCAACTCAAGTTATTCTTGAAGCTCCAAACGAGAGCTCAAAATCGTGATATCCAAACCGTAAACGTATCAAACTGCCAGAGGTGTGTTTAATTGAAAGTGTTCTAGAATGTCCATGTCGAGACGAGAAATACAAGGACGTACAAGGACGTCAACACTCTGAACGAGTCATTGTTTACAGTGCATATGAACAGAGATTCATGACATCTATATGCTGTTTCTAACCCAAGAAGCTACTCAGTACTGTATCAGTAAGGATAAACATTTTTGGATGCCTTTTTACAAAGGTTAGTGCTTAATTTCTCTCAGTAACCGAACTAAAGATTGTGTGTTGTGAATTGTTGATATAAAGTACTGAATAGAGAAAAAATAGGATCATAACTCTTTTCAGGAGGCATTAGACTTTGACTCATGTGTTTTTACTCTGGCTGTTGAGTTCAAAATAAATAGAGGCACTCGACAACCACCAAGCGATTGAATTATAACGCTCGAATAAGAACTATATAACTCGACTCAAAGAAGAACAGCCTGGGAAACGTAATTGAAATATAAATACCAGAGTCCAGAAGATGACTTTGAGACACAACTCAAGTCTTTAGAGTTTAGTCAGTGCACATCTTGCAACATCACCAAAGCGATTAAAGTTATTAGGGTCGATCTATACGTTCGATGGCAAACTGAGATCGATCTGAAAGAGTCCGAGGTTGATCTATATAACCAGTGTGAACACTTTCTCAAAGCGAATTAATCAGTCAATCGATCTTGGTGTGAAAGCTAGGTGTCTTGGGTTTGTTGTAGAATGACAGAGCGTGAATTACATCAGAGTCACTGCCTCACTAATGGATTATATAGTGAGTATATAGAGTACAGTGGAGTACAGTGGGTACTGTACGTTTCCATGAGGGAAGATATACTAACTCGGGTCAGCTGAAAACGTTTTTTTCATTGCTTAGTCTTAGGTTTGAGAGAGAGACAAACACGAAGAGAAATTAGAGCTTGACATTCTGCATGAACAACAGCAGACTAGTGGTTTATGACAGACTTTTTTACGTACTTGTAATTTGAATACTTGAACAACGAAAGAGCATGCTTCAACTGAAACTGTCTAAATGTTTTCTAGTTTTAAATAGAGTGTGGACTTTGGTGTCGTGTCCGTATATCACCCAAGTAAAAACACGTATCAACTAGATTGCTAATATAAAGTTTTCTTCTTCTTTTTCAGCGATGTCTTGTATCAAAGTTCATCAATTATATTAACCCTATATTATCTTGTGTGTGCATTGGCATTGGCGTATATAGAAGATCGACTGGATTCTGAAGTATAGCACGGTCGTCAACAATCCATGCACAAACACTATACAGACGAGATCAGTTTAAGAAATGACTACTTTAAGAAATATTTAAAACGAAGGTACTTTTTTGTGATTGAGTCGTTTTCCTCTTGACGAGTAAAACCGTCTAGTGTTAACAATTATGCGAGTGAACCCTTTCGTGTATGGCCTTCCAAGACGTCTTCCCTTCTTCTGGCCAGAAATTTTGGTTATATGTGCCGCTGCCACAGAATAAACACTATACAGAAAGGCCACTCGGGTCGGAACCTTTGAAGTTTTTGTCTCCGCGCATGTCTCATTACGCATGTTGCTCGGCCAGTAAACTGCATGTTCTGGCCAATAAGCACGCTGAACTGGCTGTCCTAGCCAGTAAACTGCATATTTTTGCATAAAAATACGAGGACACGTTGTACCGCTAAGTGGCCCTTCTGTATAGTCTTTATTCTGTGCCGCTGCTCTCCGTCGCCTAATAATTTAATTATGTATTCTACTGCGTTTAAGTCTATTGTACTCTAGTGATTCTCATTATTCAGGTCATTGAGTTCTTTAGAATTTGCCTAAATCGTGCATGAATGTATATATATGAACAACCTGTAAACGACCACAAGGACTGTGAAATCAAACAAGTTCAAATGCTTTTGGAAGTACTATGCTGGAGACATATGAGGACCTTTATGTGCTCTCGAAGTAGACTGAGTCTGCCAATGCACCTCGAGTCGGGCACTTCGCATCGCCCGTAAAGTTATTGGTCAATTTGGCCAATTTCTAGCTAACACTATGGATAGTGGCGCTCAGTGCAAAAATATTAAGCCGAGCTAGGGAAATACTTTGTCGTCAAAGTAAGCAAATGTTTTTTAGTTATAACTGTTCCTTAGTCCATGCTGAAGACAGATGGGGTTTGGCAAAGAAGAAATATATCACCGTTTAAGCAAAATTTGAATTATTATGTGCTCTCTATTATTTACTGTTGAGAAATGAATCTCCATTATTATTAGGGACCTTAAGATCAACGACGGCAACTTCGAGGACAACGTCCTTCAAAAAAACACATTCCTCTTGCAAAACAAAGATAATGAATAATTTCTAGTTCCAAGAGTAATCTGAACACTGCATGTCCTCGCTCTGTATAGAACGCCACTCGGGGCATTTTCACGCCTTCAGGACGACGATGACTCGTGGGGTGATACTGTTGTCTGAGATTGCCTTAACACAGACACTGCAACCGTTTTAACACTTTGAAAATTATAAAACAAGCCTCAAGTATTGAATACAGTAGTCAGTTAACCGTGACTTCTTTTTAATGCTAAAATTTGAATTGCTTTTTAACCGCCGTCGTCGTCCTGGCATCTTTAGTTCCCGAACATTATGGACCTTAATACGCACGCGCGCCACCATCTTGTCCCAAATTTCTGGCAAGGCGTTAGACAGAGTAAAAAGATAATTAAGTTGTTCCAACGACAACCGAATGCGAGTGAAAGTGTTAAAACCTTTCTGTGACGTCTCCTGTCGACGAGTAAAATCGTCTGGCGTTGGAGTAAAAAGATAAAACGGGTTTAGTTCCACAACAATGTGAGTTGAAGGGTTAAACAAGAATAGCTATATGACCTGCCGTTTGTCGTGTGAACCGACGTGAGGTTTGAACTCGGGCTCTAATGTGTATGAAAAAGTATACGTGACCGCAATGTTCTTCGGCACCTCGTCAATATTGTAAATTAGACTAAAGACTATAAATATTGTCACTAAACGTCGATAAACCACGATGTCCAAATTGTTCAGTACAAATCCCCAACACTGCATGGCCACACCGTACTCGACAACGTTTTCCTATTTGAGCTTGGACGGTTGACTTGGGTCCTGTTTATATGAAGCGGATGGAGCGGTTCAAGTCAAATCTCCCATGTTGTTTCTACTTGTCGTGTTTACATGAAAAAGATTGAAAGTTTTCGATCTGTTCGAATGGCTAAGTCAATCCACGCAGTGGCGTGGATTGCCTAGTTGAGATTCAAGCAATGATCGACTTGAATGTCGCCAATCTGATTCATCTAGGTTTGACTTGAAAATGACTTGATACACATGAGTGAAGTTGGTGCGTGTCAGTGCTAAATAGCAGACATTGAGAGAAGCACAGAAAATAGTGTTCCAAAACCGAAAACAATGTTCCAAGCCGATTCTCCATGTAAACATGCATGTGCCCGGATTGATTTCACTCGCGTTTTTCGATCCGATCGGACAGTCAATCCGCTTCATGCAAACAGGCCCTTGCTCGTGTGCTTTAGATGAACTGAAATTTTCGGACAATTTTCCTCGAGTTTTTCTTCTGCATGCTTTTATTTGTACGGTTGGACAAAGACAATGTTTCTATTACAGTTGCATGCATCTATCTATACAAGTATCGACTGCATGGATTAAATTCAGTTAAAGATTCAAAGTTTAACCCATTGCTGGTTCTCCCTTTGACGAGTAAAATCTTCTGGCGTTAGACAGAGTAGAACAGTAGAGGTAGCATTTTCGGCCAAGTCAGAATCACTTGACATGTTAAAATTAATAGAACTAAATGGCGGTTGTTCTCGAAGTTGAGTGCGCGATATGTGTATCGTGGTAACTACTCTAGCATTTTTCGGTTGTAGTTTTAATATACCACTTTGTGTCGTTTTTTGTATGCAAACCCTTGCCAATTTATTTTGAAATTCTCGACAGTTTAAGCAGCAGTAAGAAAGAAAGAAATCGTCAGCCATTGGTAACCAAGTTTAAATCACTTTTGATATGAAAATATCACATATTGTGACGTACATGGGGATAATGACTTATTGGAAGTTGGAGGTTATAATGCATGTATCTTAGCTTTCCTATTATCAAACAATATCACTTGAAATTCGACATGTTCGATGCTGTGGATAGAACACATGCATATATATATATATATATATATATATATATATATATATATATATATATATATATATATATATATATATATATAAATCAAAATGTTAAATTTGCATATCAAACAATCTCACTGATATCTCAACGAAGCAAGGAGACAAAAAATAAACTGCAAAAGATGTTACTTTAATTGTTGTAGAAGGCTTGTTAGTATAACACACTACATTTGTTATTTCAAGTTTTCTTTCAAATAAGATAAACGTAATTTTAGACTTAAAAGTCATAAATACAAGCCAAGATTCCCTGAAAATGCATGCAGTGTAAATATGTTACAAAATAAAAATTGTTCTGTTCTTTGACTTGTGCTGTTTTCATAGTACCAGTTGGACCCCATCGAGCCTAAGTTGGACTTTATTCTCGTATAGCCAAATATGGACAAAATATTTGACGTTTACAATACAGCATAAAATCTGCCCTAATCAAACGAGAACGCAAGTCATCGCAATCTGGCAGTCACGCTATCTCAGCCAGTCGCTCTGAATGATTTCTCGAAAATATTACGTACCGTGACAAAGTTAAAACTTGTTTAAAACACTCATGAAACCTTTATTTTGTTAATTTGGGTGTTCGAACGACCGCCACAGAAATTCGTGACTGCCAACTTGCGATGACTTTGGGCGTTTTCGTTTGATTAGGGCTTTCCTTATGGGGGCAAAGAAAAACTGGGATAATCTTTACACTTATCATCTGAATTTATCCAAAGATCACATTCTTAACGTAAAAGACTATATATGCATTCTCAAAACAGATTTAATTAAACGTTGACATCAATCGACATGATATTTTTATAAGTGACATTAGACTTAGGAATTACTCTCAAGTCACGTCAAGCTTGACATAGGTATTAATGTTGATTAAAATGTTGTTGTTGTTGTTATAGTGACATGTTTTGCGTATTAAAATATTCAGCATACCCTCTCATTTAGAATTTTGGATTATCCTGAATTGACAAATGGCCTAGAATTTAGGATAATCCAGAATTATAAAGGTTGAAACCCAAACCCCACCTCACCCCAAATCCTAACTCTAATCAACCCCCAGCAAAAAGCCCCACCTCTCAGACACCGCGGACTACACGCGTAAAAACGCACAACTTGTTCACGGTTGTCAACAGGCGTGAACAAGTTGTCAACGAAAGTTGTTCACTTATGGTTCGAACAACTTGTTCACGGATAAATCAACAGTCATGAACAAGTTGTTCCAACAGCACATTTTTATAGCCAACAACGTTGTTCGCACATGATACATGTTGTAACAGCATGACGAAATAACAACGATGAACAACAATGCTACAACAATGGTGAACATGCATGCATGGTTGATGTATCAACACGTTCTTCGGTTGTTACAACATGCGTGAACAACGGTTGTTGTTATATACCAAACACTTTCGTTTGCCAAAGATGAAATCCTATTGGTCAAATCATGGTCACGTGTTGTTTAACAAACTCAATGTTTCTTTCTGCCGAGGGATACATTGCACTGTTTCCCTCTGACGTCAATAATGAAGAGGGAAACAGTTGCAATGTTTCCCTCTGACGTCGCTTTAATCATGCGTTGTTCACGTGAATACGCGATTATTGCATCAGATCAAGAACTTTGGACGTTTCGGAACATTTTGAAAACAAGAGCTTGTTTCAAGCTTGTCTGGTTCGAAATAGTCCATTTTCCAAAGGAAAGAATATCTATACACATTTAGTTGAATTGAAATCACGAAGACAAAGTCAAAGTGTTTTGGTAAGTCTTTTGCCTTTTGCAAGTTTCGAGTCAACTTGGTATTTTAAAAGTCTTTGGTATATAACAAAACGCTTGTTGACTTTTGCCTCGAGAAATGTTGAGTTTTACGGTCCCTCAGGCTTCAATGTCACCCTTGGGCTAAAGCCCTCGGGTGACATTGAAGCCTTCGGGTCCGTAAAACTCAATGTTTCCCTCGGCGCCAGTCAACAAGTGTATATTGTTTCATCAAGCTGTAACAACTTGTTGAAACAATGATGAACAATGTTGTTCATTTATCAATGTTGTTCACATATCATCAGGCAACAATGCTGTAACAACTTGCGAGATTTTTACGCGTGTACTACACCCGTACTAGATTATTAGGAGCTATTTACACGGGCTAACTGAAGTAGTTCGAGTATGGATTGTAAAAGGACTGGATGGGAAACTAAGTCATGTGGGGTGTTTTGAGCCTTTTGATTGGTTAAATCGCATTCGCTCAGTTTGCAAAATTGTTGAAACCTAGTTGAAAATTGTGATGTCACGAATGGCGTGCGTATGCTTGTTTTGTTGTACAGTATACACATATATTGCTGCCAAATAGTTGACAGTGTATGTGTGACTTTGCAAACTTCCACACTTTTCAGGTTTGTAAATTGCAGCATTATAGCCATAGCAACAACAATCAAATATTTATCTCAAGTTTTATGAAGTGGTGTTTGGAAGAAAATTATCTGGTGGATAAATGTTGCGTGTTGAGATTGTTATTACATGTTAAACTTACGTCCTGGTACTAATCGGATTAGTAGTGGGAAACTTAGGGTTCTTCCTGTTGTTGTCTTGAGGTGTTGTTATCAAGAAATGTGTAAATGACATAGTTCCTACTTTGGGTGGGGTTCGCACGCAATGTTATGTTATATAAGATTGTACTTTGTTTTATTAAATGGTTCTCCACCCAACTCTGTTGTGTGTGTGCATGTGTGTGTACTAAAGCTCCACTCGGCTAGAATGCCGTGACCCTCAGTATGTTTTGTTTATAAATATATAAATGGTTCATACAATATACAGCTTAGCCAATATGTTTGTATCTCTAGTGGCCGTACTAGAAGCTCTGCTTGTAATTTAAATCTTCGTCCAGTTCACCGTCTTCGTACATCACTGTTCAGAGACAACTTTGGAATAATTTACCACTTGTAATTCGTCAGTCAGATACTTTCGCTTCCTTTAACACTCAATTGTATAAACTCTATCACAATAAGTTAAACACTATATATCTTTGCCACAGACAGAGTAAGCACGTGGAAGTCAGTATGTCCTAATTGTAGGACAATTGACAGACCATTTTGCTGCTGAGAATTTTAGGCAAGATTCAGGAATAGCAGGATGCGTCTTTTTCAGTGCTTGACGTCGGGATCAGCCCTTAATATACTTCCATTATCCTTCTATTTCAAACTAAACCGTTTTGATTCCTGGGGTAGGGGGCTGAGTTCAGCGTCCGGTGCGGATCATGGCGCATTCTGTATAGTAGTAAATAGTGGACCATTATGTGTATTGTCATGAATTTATTGATTTATGTACGGAGTTTGCCTAGTTGGCACCTCGTGTCCGTTCGCTAGCCCCTAATTATCAAACTCATATTTTACTGTTTGTAATGTATTGTGATCTGTTGTTATTATTGTAGTACTGTATTACTAATGTCAGTTTGATTAAAGCTTCTATTGCTACATAAATAATTAGAATATTTAATTAGTTTCTATAAATACTGGTCTATATATGCATAAAAACTGGAAAGGTAAAGTACATGAAGCGAGGGGGTTGTTGCATTAATGTATTTCTAGTACAACCTGAAATCGGGATATTTTCATCGCATCCCGCTATTGCGGACTCTTGTTATTACAGACACCAAATGACGGTTCCCAGGGGAGGGGGAGACAGACAGACAGACAGACAGACAGACAGACAGACAGACAGACAGACAGACAGACAGACAGACAGACAGACAGACAGACAGACAGACAGACAGACAGACAGACAGACCGATAAGACAGACAGACAGACAGACAGACAGACAGACAGACAGACAGACAGACAGACAGACAGACAGACAGACAGACAGACAGACAGACAGACAGACAAACAAACAGACAGACAGACAGACAGGTGTCCGCTATAACGAGAGTTGACCGTATAACGTGAGAGAAACAGAAAGACTGGGAGCTAGTCATCAGTCCGCACAGCTGGCAAGGCAGGGCCGCCAACCCCTGAGACTAGTTGAATCAGTTTGCCAGCCACAAACACTGTCGACAAAAGTCCAATTAGCCCTGCCTACCTAAAGGTTTATCACCTCAGAATGTTTGAAAACTCGCTATTGACAAGAGAACCTTTAAAACCTTGGAATGAAGATTCGCTGTTGACAAGAGAATCTTTAAAACCTTTGAAGATTCACTAGTGATTAGCATATCTTCAAAACTCTTCCTTTATATATTTCTCAAATCATTAATAATTAATGATCATCGTAGCCAATCCATGAACGTATACCACATCACATGCATGAGTTTGGATACCAAATGAAAACCTGTAGGAAACTTCCTAGTGAACTGGATCACATTTCTTAATCTACATATTGAAATAAATGAAGAAAACACCACAAATCGCAAGGCGAATACTCGTTAGAGAAGCAAGATCAAACGCTCGTTTATCGTGTTTCATCAGGGGACTCCAAACACTCTAAAACAATAAAGACCTCGGGGCTACACCCTTGGTTTTCTTTTGTTTTCTCGTGTTTGGAACCATCTATTACTTGCAGCTCTGTATAATATTTTTCAAACTCATTAACAATTCATGAACCAAAAACAAAGAAATTAATGTTTAATCAGTGCTTTGAAATCGGAGGAAAAGTACTAGTACTTTGAAATAAAGCAAATTATATTACGTTTCAGAGGTAACTTCGGAGTTTTGAGTTTGAGAAGTCAGTTCAAATACTCGACGTCGAACCTTACCGTCGCCTTTGGCTTGCCTTTTCAATAGGCACTCGGACTTTGAAATATTTTCAAAGTCCTAGGACTTTGAAAATATGTAAATTAATATGTTTGAAAGTCAGTTCAAATACTCGACGTCAGACTTTACCGGGATTACAAAGCCCTCGTGCATTAAAAAGGCTCGCCTTCGGCTCACCTTTTCAAAAAGCACTCGCACTTTGAAATCCCGGTAAAGTCCTCCGTCTCGTATTTGAACTATTACTTACAACACGAAAACGGCGGTTGTTTTTATTAAATTTTTGTTTTTAATTACATTTTACAAGTGTTTTTTCTTTTTTACATGGTAAGAGAATAACGGAATTAAGGTTGCGTTCGTTTGGGTTATTCCGGAGTAAGAATAACTTCAGTGAAGTAAGGTTGTTCTGCCCACCGGGAGATTTCCCGATCTGTATACCTTGTGGGCCCCAACAATATGACTAATTTTGTGGGACCAAATAATTTGTAGATGCCTAGCTAGGTACGTGTAGTTGCATACAATTATTGGGGGCTACACACTCGTTTAGATTATAAATATTGCGTGGTTGTTTTTCTGTTTTTAACCTTTCAAAATTTCGCTAAAAGGTGTTGTTAGAATGCGGGAAATGCCATTTCAGAGACGAAAATTTCAGACCCAAACAAATTTGAAAATGGGCAGTTCTAAATTCTTCCTATGACCCCTGAAAGTGTTCCCTTAGAATGTCATTTCCCAGGTTCAGGTTAATCTAGAGACCTCAACGAATGGTATTTTGAGTATTCCAGATTAAGGTCGGCTTCATTTTAGTTCATTGCATAGCTCTAGTGGTGGTCTTGATTATTGAAAAGATTTATGCTTGTAGCGCTTGCGTATCTAGAGAAATTGTGTTTGTGGTAAGCGACAGATTTTATGCAAATAATTTTTTTTGCATTTACTGGAAACACGATTTCTTCACTCAGGTAAACTCTGAGGGTATAAAACTTTTCAATAATCAAGACCGCCACTAGAGCTTAGCTATGCAATGAACCAAAATGAAGCTCATGAGATCTGTGCAAATAAATTTTATGGGGGTAAACGATAATTTCTCGTGATTTAGAATGTCGAACCACCTTAAGAAGAGTTCCTAAACTAGCGTTCGCGTACGTTATTCCATAGTCAATCGAGATATGGTCTGGAAACTCAGCTAAAGTCTTTGGTCTATCTTTTTGTTCGCCTTTATGCATTTTTGTGTACGGTGCACGGTCACTGAACACATTGTATTTTAGGCCGCGTTTACACTATTACGGTACGGCGGTGGTCCGGATTGGGGTGAGCGTTCCGTAACAAAAAAATCGTCTGTTTACACTATGACGGTACGGTAAATTTACTATAGCGTAGTGATTTGCAGCCGGAGTGCTAAGCGTAGTGACTACGCTACGGAAAACCACTCCAGAATAGTGTAAACATAACAAAGAAACGTAGTGATTTTTCAACAGAAGACTGACCGTACCGTAATAGTGTAAACGGGGCCTTAGTATAATGAACGAATTGTCCAATAGCAACGTTTCAGTTCAATCACTCAACCGTGCTGTTTAAATATTAATAAACTTAAAACAAAGGATGTGCACGGTGTAAGGTACGGTTCAACATAAAATCCCAGCTCATTATTGGCGCTTTAAAGTTTGCCAAGTTTCCATACCATATCTCGATTGACTATGGTTATTCTGGCTATTCCTTTTCCGAAATGGTCCCAAACATACCCAGCCTTAATCACGCAGCATGCATGTTTGTAAACTCTGCCACGAAATCACGATGTCGCATTCGAGTGCACTTGGCAACCTGTAACAATCCTGCAGCAAGTTATTCGAACGATCTGCACCAGTCTTGTTGATCACAACAACTTGTTACAAACTTGTGAATAATTTCTTGTAGGGTTGTCTCAATAGAGAGCTTAAGCATATTAGGCGTTTTTGAGACACGGACGGTGACAGGAAGAACAGGTGTACAATACAGAACTACTGAACCGCGTATTCTTTGAAAAGACTTTTTTACCCAAAACAAAGGCTATGAATAATCACATATCTAAACTGTTAGCTTAAATCTCATCTTTATATAAAAATACAGATCCTTTATTTTATATTGTAATGTAAAAAAATTATCTCCCTTAAAATACAAGTTTCAGTCTACTTTAAAAGCATGTCTATTGTAGTTAAACAACGATGACAGGCCCCAACCTTCTAGAAGTTCCCGTCATCTCAAGAACGTGAAAATTCCCTCAATGACGTCTTGTGTAGAACGACGACGGCGTTCACTTTGCTCTTGGGATCTTAAATTGCTCATTATCATTGTTTTGAATGAAAAATGCTATTGAATTCAATCGCCATCCGTGGCTCTAAAACGCCTGTATGCTTAAGCTCTCTAATAAACCGGAGCAAGCGATACGAATGCTAGCCTGTGTCACAACGCTAACCCAGTAAGAGTAAGGTCTGTGAACACGCGAGCGATTGCTTGTTCCTTCCGGGAGAACACTAGGGACAATATTAGAGCTAAATATGTTAATTATTATCATGCAACGCGACCAAATCTGCCAAAATAACATAAGTATAGAGCTATTTCAATAAATGTTGTCGGTAACATCGGCATCAAGCCTACGCGCCAGACCGAAAGGGAGTGTGGGTAGAAATGGAAATTCAATAGTTTATTTGTATCCCTTTTTTTAATTTTATTATTACCCCTTTAAAAAGTGGGTATAGTGACCACAAAACTACATCATTATTTTTTTAAGGTGACATAAATTATTTCCAAGTATTTTATATACGGCATGAAAGGTCGACCCAAAACATTTCCCCCCAAACTTGGGATTTAATTTATGCAAGAACAAGCAATCGCTCGAGTGTTCACAGACCTTACTCTTACCGAGTATGGCTGTGACACAGGCTATATACGATTGGATGTATTCTGTTCCTTGTAAGCCTTGTAAGCCTTGTGCGTTGTTAGATGTGTAGCTGCCTGGCTCGGCTCTTAAGTTACCGGAAGATAAAAACTAACACGGAATAACTGCAAACGCGCGATCTCGACAAAGCGAGCTGGCTCCAAAAATGATTGAGTTCATGTAAACATTAAGATAATGCCAGAATAAAAAAACTAATAAAAAGAGAATGATTAGAAAGCAACTCTTTTTTGTTGTCTTAAGCGATAAATGTCGTTGACGGGTGGCTGTACTCGCTTGTCTTCTTCGTCGCTATCGTTATCTTTTCCTCCTTTCCCCAACGGCCGTTTTTTACCACGACTTTCTTTCGACGAACGTTCAGTTTTCAACCCACCGTTAATACTTCCTTCAGGTAGAGCTGAAATTGCCAGAACAACGTACATATATCACCCAGAACAGTTATAAAAAGTTCACTTATAATTAATTCTTTGGTAAAGTGTTGTAAACAATACACATGACATGACGTAACATAACATGACGTGACATGACATGACGTTACATAATGTGACGTGACGTCGACATGACGTGACATGACATTGCGTAACATAATCTGACGTAATATGTGACATGACATAACATGACATTGCGTGACATGACGTGATGTGATGTTTGTTTGTTTGTTTATTTGTTTGTTTGTTTTTTCTTCCACTTAATCTATTTATAATATGTGACATGACGTGACGTGCTGACGTGACGTGACATGACGTGACATGACATAACGGATTTTCATCGTTCTTTTATTTAATCTTTCTTTTGATCTAAATTGAACTATTTGTTTGTTTGTTTGTTTGTTTGTTTGTTTGTTTGTTTGTTTGTTTGTTTGTTTGTTTGTTTGTTTGTTTGTTTGTTTGTTTGTTTGTTTGTTTGTTTGTTTGTTTGTTTGTTTGTTTGTTTGTTTGTTTGTTTGTTTGTTTGTTTTTCCTCTTAATCTATTTATATACGGGACCGCAGTAACTGGCACACGCTGTCGCGGCTACCCTTGCCACTTCTCTTAAATTTTAGTTTGTATATGTGACTCGTTAGCCAATCAGAAAGCAGGATTTGGTAGGATACGGACCGAAAAAAAATAACTGACCTTACTTCCAACTTACCGTTAGTTTGAGGTTTCTGAAGATGACTCTCAGCCATCATTCTTATCAGTTCGTCAACCATTACAAATGGACCCTTTTAAGAACAAGTCACAAATATTATAAAAACTCATCATCTTTTGTTTTTAGTCAGCTATTATCTTAGAAGTAAAGACCACATGACGAAAGCAGACACTGATTTCGGATTAGTACTCAATAACTATTTTAACTACAACTTGAAAACCTCTTATATCGTAAAATGAATATGATAGCCCAGCTCAAAACCTTCGAAAGTAAACTGACCATATTACATCTTCAGAATGAGAGATTACATTGAATAGGCCACTTTCATAATGGTCACAGCTTTAAATATTCTTTTATGTGCATCTAAATTAGCCTTTCTGGCCTCGTTATGAAGCAAAGATTCTTTTGAATTGAAGACACACAAACGAGGCTAGAAAGGCTTATCAAGATGCACATAGAAGAATATTCAAATTAATCGCTATTATGAAAGTGGTCTATATAGTTATTAACTTCAATGTAATCTTCCACTCACTCTGAAGATGCTACTAGATTAGTAACGAATCACAAGTAAATATTTTGTTGTTGTTGTTATGAATAGATTCGGCTTCGTCTTGGTTTTTCAACACACTTCTCGGTGTTTGATATCAGATTCTCAAACTCATTAATAATTCATGAACCAAAAACAAAATAAATTAATGTTTAATCAGTGCTTTGAAATCGGAGGAAAAGTACTAGTACTTTGAAATAATGCAAAATACGTTTTCAAAGTCTTGGGACTATGAAATAAGGCAAATTGTTATATAGCTAGAGTTTCACTGGATGCAACGATGACTGTCCTTGGTTGGTTTGGGGTCACATGACCTTAGCTAAATTTCAATGTCTACCAAGCAGGCAATAATTGAGAACTTATTGCCTGCTCGGTCAATAAGTTTTCAATTGTTGCCCGCTAGAACTTTGAACTCTTCACGGCATCCTATAAAGAAAAGCTTGTTTGGTACGAAAAAAAGAATATTTATAGGTCTTCAAAGCATGTGTGAAGATTAACTGGAGAAATGTATTGCTGTTCTTTTGTTCTGAGACTCATATTTGTTTGGTTGAAGTGAAATTACGGAGCCAGGCGAAATGCTTTGGTAAATCTGTTAGTTTGTCTTTTGCGTACTTCCCTTGATAAACGTCGAAATTATTCAGCGAAACTCAAGCTATATAACAAAACACTTAATGTCTGATCCCTCGGGAAACAGTTTTGTTTTCCCTCGAGTCTCGATGTTTCCCTCGACTTTGTCTCGGGAAATATCAAGACTCTCGGGAAAACAACCCTCGGATGTTTCCCTCGGAAGCAGACATATCTTCGGAGTTTTGAGTTTGAGAAGTCAGTTCATATACTCGACGTCGGACTTTACCGGGATTACAAAGCCCTCGTGCATTAAAAAGGCTCGCCTTTGGCTCGCCTTTTCAAAAAGCACTCGGACTTTGAAATCCCGGTAAAGTCCTCCGTCTCGTATTTGAACTATTACTTAAACACTCCTTCTCGCGTGTATGATATGTTACTTGAAAATCGTTAAAAAAGTTGGAAAAACTGGCGAACACAAAACAAACGTTGAGCTGGGCAGAGAGCTTACCTGATAACAGATTGGAGGAGGCATTAAAGAAATAAGATGAGCAGCAGCAGGAGGAAGAGGAAACACGCCTCCAGGAAGATGATGAACACCAGCTAGAATAACGAACGAGAGAATATATTGCAGTACAGTAAACTAAACTAACTTTATTTATACTGGATAACCCTATCAGTCACATATAAACTGCTCTACCTAAAGGTCCAGTAAGGATCACCCCTTATTGATCCAATGTTACTGCAGGAGGACTAAACTAACTTTAGTAATACTATAGATAACCCTATCAGTCATATCTAAACTGTTCTCTCGTGAGGTGCTGTGAGGGCCATGTTGATCCAGTGTTACCACCGGAGGAAACCAGAGGACACTATAAACTAACTTTATTTACACTGAATATAAATATCAGTCGTATATAAACTGTTATCCCTATAGAGATCCAGCACAGGAGGAAACTAGAGTGAACTAAACCAACTTTATTTATACTGGATAACCCTATCAGTTACATCTAAACTGTTCTCTCTAGAGGTCCAGTAAGGACCATCCCTCATTGATCCAGTGTTACTACAGGAGGAAACTGGAGTAAACTAAACTAACTTTATTTATACTGGATAACCCTATCCGTCTGTTCTCCCTTGAGGTACTATATGGGTCATCCCTCATCTAAATTTATTTACTGGGCATTCCTCATTGGTACAGAGTATTATTATTATTATTATTATTATTATTATTATTATTATTATTATTATTATTATTATTATTAATTCTTTGAACGTTTTCATGGCGATAAAGTAATATAAATAAGTTTTGTGGAAACACCACGTAAACACCACACTGATAGGGTTAACAGTTTTTAATGCAATTGTATAATAAATTGCAGTACAGTAAACTAAACTAACTTTATTTATACTGGATAACCCTATCAGTCACATATAAACGTTACAGAGTATTATTATTATTATTATTATTATTATTATTATAGAGTATTATTATTAGTAGAGTATTATTAGAGTATTATTATTATTATTTATATTATTATTATTATTACTATTATTATTATTATTATTTTTATTTTTATTTTTATTATTATTATTATTATTATTATTATTATTATTATTATTATTATTATTATTATTATTATTATTATTATTATTATTATTATTATTTTTAGTCAATATGCTGTAACAAGGTTGCGCTAGAAATAAAACTTCAGTAACCTGTTCCTATGGGCGACGGTTTAAATGGCGTCATTTGACGAGTGTTTGGCATTGGGTACTTTACAGCTGGTGTCATACTTTCCTGCAGAGGTTGAACCTTGGCCTTAGTCTGACCGACAGTTGTTGGTGGGTGGACCACTGCAGTTGCGTCTTGGTCCTGTAGAACATAATCAGTTTTTTTACCAATTTTTTTTGCCTCGGGAAACAACGGGGGTCTCGGGGTTACAAAGCACACTGTTTCCCTCGGGGGCCGACCTGAATTTTGCATTTCGTTTTTTTGTTTACATCAGGCCCGCCTTGAAACTATATAGGCTTGGTTTTGCTGTTACTTCAATCAGTGATGGATCCAGCTTGATCTGGTAGGGGGGTGCTGAGCGAGCGAAGTGAGATCAGGCCTGCGGCGTGGGGCATGACCGAGGCAGGGTGGAGAGCCTTATCAGGGTGGGCTGAGGGTGCTACGGCAGGGGTCTGGGTTTTTTTTTATACCTATAGACGACTTTCACGATCATGCGCAGTAGCAACAAATATTCAAATTTTCGTCGGAGATAAAAACAACTGTTTTAGCTGGAACGAGCATATTGAAAATAGTAGAAGTGCAAAGTTTGAAACGAATTGCTTAACAAATGGGAAAAGTTTCACAAGCGGAAAGTTGACCATTCCAACAGGGATTTATTAGTGATTTAATAGGGATTTTGGCTTGGCGGGCGGGAGTTGCACGCCAAGCCAAAATCCCTATTAAATCCCTAGTGGAGAGCAAAACTTCCGAAGAGCGTAGCTTTCGCACTATTTGTCCGATTTATTTTAAACTTTGCACTTTTACTATTTTTAATATGATCTTTCCAGCTAAAACAGTTGTTTTTACCTCCGATGAAAATTTGAAGTAAAGTTGCTACTGCGCATGAGCCTGAAAGTCGTCTATTAATACCTATATGAATCATATGATAGCTAATATATGAATCCTATATCTATGAATCATATAATAGCGTGAAGTTTACACGGACATTGAATGAATGCGTCCTTTAATGTACTTGGATTTGACAAGGCAATTGGCACCCCCCTGCACCCCCCTGTAAATCCATCACTGACTTCAATGTCAATTGCTTTACATCTCGTGACAGCCGGAGAATCAATATTTTATGTGGATTTGACACCATATTTAGAACAACGTATTGAGTTTGAGAGGTGAAAGTGCTTCAGTTCGATCTAGCAGGCGACCTGATATTAGGCTGGCGTGAACTGAAGCTCAGGCTGGACTCATGAAAACGATCTACAATAAAAACACTACAACCGACCTGACTTCAGGTCGGCCTCGTATAAACACACCCTAATAAGTGTTTAACTCCTTCCTGACTGAATCAGTATTCTGGGACTGATGCAGACTTTAGTATTTTACTCTGGCTAATGCCAGACAATTTGAACTGTTTCCCGAGATTCGAGTATTGTATTTGATGTACTGTATTGTATTGTATTGTATTGTATTGTATTGTATTGTGTTGTGTTGTGTTGTGTTGTGTTGTGTTGTGTTGTGTTGTGTTGTGTTGTGTTGTGTTGTGTTGTGTTGTGTTGTGTTGTGTTGTGTTGTGTTGTGTTGTGTTGTGTTGTGTTGTGTTGTGTTGTGTTGTGTTGTGTTGTGTCGTGTTGTGTTGTGTTGTGTTGTGTTGTGTTGTGTTGTGTTGTGTTGTGTTGTGTTGTATTGTATTATATTGTATTGTGTTGTATTGTATTTGATGAGATTCGAGTATATGTATTTGATTGAGCATACCGTGTATCCGATAATTTTTAGTTCAGTCATTGAACAGGGGAAAAGGTCAAGATATTTGTACCGATCCACCAACAGAACTGTTTCCCGAGATTCGAGTTCCTAAAGTAAAAGACACATTAACATGCGATATTAAAAATACGTAACAAGACGAACCAACGCCAGTATCCAATCACGGAACGAGTCACGAGGCCAGTATCCAATCACAACACGATTCAGGCGGACAGTAGACAATCACAGCACGGGTCAAGTAGTCAGTAGCCAATCACAGCACGGATCAAACAGCCAATAGCCAATCACAGAACGGGCAAAGCAGCAAGTAGCCAATCAAAGCACGGGTAACGTTGCCACGAGTAACCAACCACAGCACGGATATCAAGGAGCCAATAGCCAATCATTGATCATTCCTTCAATCATGTTCAAGTATTGCACTCTTTATTTACTGTATATTTGCATTCTTGCATGGTTGTAAAGTTAATAAATAAACAATCGCAGAACGGGTCGAGCAGCAAGTAGCCAATCACAGCACGGGTTACGCTGCCAGTAACCAATCACATCACGGATGAAGCAGCCAATAGCCAATCACAGTCTGGTATGTTAAGGAGTTGTATTATAATTTTATTTACTTACGTCTTTAAACAAAAACAATTTTCTCTTTTCAACTTTCATATAACTTGAGAGATCTCCACTGTTGCTCTCAAATTCCAGAAACTTAATGTATATCTCACTGTCAGACAGAATAAACAATGAATGTTATTGAATAAACAAATGAATGCATAAATAAATCAATAGATAAATAAAACGCGGGATGAAGAGGAGAAATAGAGGGATGGATGGAAGTAGAGAGGGAAGGAGGGAGAGATAGATGAGTGAGTGTGTGAATGGATAAACAGATGGATAGATATATGTATGAAGATGGATGGACGAAGGGAGGGTGTGGGTGCATGGATTTAGTGACAGAAGGAAAAAAAGGATGGATGGATAAATGAATTGATTGAAAAATGGGTGGATAGACGGATGGAAGAATGGATAAAGGGACAGACGATAGGATGGATGAACGGAGGGAATGATAGATAGATGGATGGAAGGCTGCGTGGGCGAGTGAGTGAGTGAGTGAGTGAGTGAGTGAGTGAGTGAGTGAGTGAGTGAGTGAGTGAGTGAGTGAGTGAGTGAGTGAGTGAGTGGGTAGGTGGGTGGGTAGGTTAGGGTGGGTGGGTGGGTGAGTGAGTGAGTGAGTGAGTGAGTGAGTGAGTGAGTGAGTGAGTGAGTGAGTGAGTGAGTGAGTGAGTGAGTGAGTGAGTGAGTGAGTGAGTGAGTGAGTGAGTGAGTGAGTGAGTGAGTGAGTGAGTGAGTGAGTGAGTGGATGCAAGCAAGTCTGGAGAATGAAGTACCTGGATTTTTCTTTAGGAAGGTTGCTCAAGACTCGTTCAAACAATACTCGAGTGTTGTTATCATCTAAACATAAGAGAAAAACTTCCATAGAGTTTCACGTTAACGCGATTAAAGTTTTCAAAATGACATGATTCGGAGAGGTGTGATAATGCTCGTAAACAGTCCAATGTTAGTAACCGAATAACATGAAATTCTCAGAAAAAAGAATCCCTAGTTTAGTTAGTTCTTGCAGTACAAGCATTACAATAATCCCCAGAATATGAGATTATCGATATTATTAGTGGCGAAAACATTCTTTCTTAAATAATAAAAGTTTTTGTGTAAGTTCATTATCTTTGACTTTGAAATGCTCCTTTGAGATTAAAAGTGACTTACCGTTCAAATGAATTAAAAAATCAAGATATCCCAGCAAATATTTCGGTTCGTTTGAAAACTTCTGTGGACACAAGAAAACAAGAATAATGTAAATGTGATAAAAACAGGCGTTAATAAATTCATAACTAACTGGTGAACACGAAAACTATACCTTTAATCCCAATTCAAAAATCTTTAGCGATACATTTTTATCCTGAAATATTACAGTAAAAATACAATCTTATCATTAATTAAATTTCAACAAAAAGTCGTTAAATATAGGGAACAGGTAGACAACCGTCAAGCTGAAAGACTGAACAGTATCTTCACATTTTACAAACCTTTGTTACAAAATATTCCATTAAAGCAGCGGAAACAAAAATCTAAACAAACGTACAGTCAAGATTGTTATTATATTTATTATATGCATGACAAAATTACTACATTCTGATTGGTTGAGAGGAGTACAATTATTTTATTAATTGTACTGCTCTCAAGGCCCTGGGAACGATGTTGACAATAAAATTCAAAATGGCGGCCAATTCTGCAATGGAAAGTTTTCACATTTCCAACGACTTGTGGTACACTACGAACTAAAAATTCCATGTAAATATTTTGAAATGAGTAGGGAGAACACCCAGAGTGAAAATGTTTCTTGTCAAGTAATGAAACAAGATGTTTTTAAAGGCGTGAGTGAGTACGAAGCGTACGTGTCGTACCTTTCGTCGTGCATATAATAAATGAGTAATCATGATTTTGCTCGTACAATTAAGGATTTACACTCGTGATATTTGAAAATTATGCCAATTTTGGCAAAATTTTCAAATATCACTTGTAGTGTAAATCCTTAATTGTACTCGTTATCATATGATTTGTTCTCGAGGTATGATTAGGTAGTGGACTGTTGAGATTTAAAAAAAAAATGACTAACACTGACGTTTCAATTAAAAGTAGAGTGCTGTGTAGACAGTGTTATACGATGTATAGAAATCTTAAAGGTGGTGAACTGTCGAGATTTTAGAGAACGAAATACTGATATTTCAAGCCAAAGTCCGTCATCAGAGTAATATAAAAGTAAAGTACTCATGTGTAGGCAGTGTGTTACAATGTATAGAAAATCTTGAAGGTGGTGAACTGTGGAGATTTTAGAGAACGAAATACTGCTGTTTCAAGCCAAATACTAACGTGATATGAACTTCGCGAATCTTCGCGAGAACGTTTAAATATCCCGCGACTTTCTTTTATTCCTTCAGCTCTCCGTGAAAACTTCATGTATTGAATATAAACCTAGAGATGAAAGACAAAATATTAGCAACATACTGTTTCGACGAACAGGCATAAGGAAGAAAGGACAGAAGAAAGGAAAGAATGAAAGAAGGGAGGAATGAGACTTGACCCGATCCTTATAGCGTAACAACCACGCGACCGCACACTTCAACTTCCACCAACTGGAGTAATGCGAGATTAAAGTATCCAAAACATTACTTTGAACTGTAGTGATATAAATCTGGGCTTCCTTCCTAACTTCTGGGTCATCATCTTTCAGAACTGGAACACCTTTCAGCTGAGGTCAGTGATCTTCTTCTTCCCAGAGGAAATCAGGACTCTTTAACCAACGATCATTCTTTACCATAGTGTCCAACTTTAGTTCCTTTGAGCCGTCGTCAGCAGGGTTATCTTCTCGGTTTACATACTTCCACTCGGAAGGGTCAGATTCAATGCGTATTACGGTCAAGCGGTTTGACTCAAACGTATGGAATCTCTTGTTTTCGGTGTTAATTAGAAGGGAAAGAGAAAAGGAATGTAAGAAGAAAGAAAAGTAGAAAGGAAGAAAAAGAAAACGCTTACCAAGGTTGGATCGATGCTCTGCGTGGCGAGCAATTTCTCATAGACCTCTTTAGCCTTGTCTGCTTTCATTCGACCCTAAAGAATAAAATAAATCTGGGGACTTGGAAAATAGCCGTTGTTCATACTTTGACTTATGTACGTTACAATCCAGACCACTGATCCACATAACTTTCGAACGTTCGGTGGACGTTCGTCAATCTCAATTACTCAGAAACGATTTCTGAGCCCCAGACAGGGTTCGACCCTGCAACCTTCTAATGACCAGTTAGACGCTCTAACCATTGAGCCACTGAGGCTCAGATGGAGAGCTAAGGTTGCAAATTCATAGTCATATGTGCTCCTAAGTGATATATGAGATGTTGTTAAAGTGACATGATAAGTTGTTACGTATACGTGTAGTACGTTTGCGAGCTTGGTGTAATGTAACAGACGATGACTTTCGACGTGTTTTTTCCAAAAGTGGCCATACCTCAAGAAAATCTGCCCAAGCAAAATGTAGCATAATGTTATTCTTTAGTGGTCCTGAAGTCGCTCTTTCGTACACTGAACTGGCTTCTTCTGCCATCACTTTACCATTCTGTTGATCCTACAGAGGAAAAAAGACATTCACCTCTCAAAGAAAGGTCAGAGAGAAATATAGTTACCTCGCATATTTTTCTTTAATTTTTCAATAAAAAGGTTTGAACTAGTTCGTTGTTAGAGCTTGGTTCAATTTTCTGAATGACGACACCGGATTAGCATCATTTTCTGCAGATTTTTTCGTCTGAATACTTAACACTTATTGACAGGGATCGAGGGTAACAGTGTGTTTTGTGGAGCAACAGGCGGTCGAGGGACCACATAATATACTGCTCGCCGAAGGTTCTAGTCAATAAGTATTTTATTATATACCAAGTGTCAAAGAAAACAAAAAAAAGAAAGACGTCAAATCACTGAAGTAAATATAATGAAACTTTTGGTGGCCTTTTTGGTTGATGTTGAGTCTTTAGCTTTAAGTAAATTTTCTATTTCATCGCTGGTTCGATTAGCGAACCTTAAGTTTGTTTTTGCTCCATAACTTGAGAAGTAGTCTCGGTCTGAACGATTTTATTATTCACCGGTCCATAACATTATTCACCGCTCAGAGCTGTTGCCAGGAGACGTTTCATGACTTTCAGTCGAATTTCATGACTTTCACGTGATATACCCTCTCGCCCAATGAGACGCAAGAAAATATGAACTTTGACACTTAGTATATAATAATAAAATTTATTTTCATAATGATCGTCACTTTATGTAATTTATTTTGTCCTTTATCCTTAAAGTTGCTTTTTCTGAAACTTTAACCTTAAACTTCTCCTTACTTCGGCATGGTTGTGTGAATAGAAAGTAGCCGAGCAACTCACCCCTCTCTCTAACAGTTGTTTGCTTCTGTCATCTAAATACATTGCAGCTTGATACCACATGTTCGGATAGAAACCCAGGCACAACAGCGCTTGTTCGTAGGCATACATAACTAAAGCAAAGAAAGTACATTGTGTTGGAGTTGATAACAACTCAATACATTACTTACTGTAGTAAAGGCCTGGCCAAACGCTTTCAACATTTCGTTCAACATCGTTTCAACCGTGATTCAACATGTTGAAAGCGTTTGGCCACCCCTGTTGAATGATGTTGAACGTTGTTGAATGATGTTGAACGAAATTTGAACATGTTCAAATTTTGAATGACCCCTGTTGAATGATGTTGAACGTTGTTGAATGACGTTGAACGAAATTTGAACATGTTCAAATTTTTCGTTCAACGCGCGTTCAACAATGTTGAACGATGTTGAATGAAATGTTGAAAGCGTTTGACCAGGCCTTAATAACTTATACAAGTGCCTATGAAAATTAACATGAAAATTAACATGAAAATTAACATGAAAATTAACATGAAAATTAACATGAAAATTAACATGAAAATTAACATGAAAATTAACATGAAAATTAAGTTTGTCTTATTTGAAAGAACACTTAAAATGACAAAGTATCATCTTTGCAGTTTTTCGTTTCCTTGCTTCATTGTTGAGATATTTCAGTTTGTTTGATATGTAAATGTTAAGTGGTGTGACGCACACGTACATAATGTGTTATTGGACTCGAATTTTCCTTCACCCAAAATCCTTAGAACATGCTATGTAATCGAGTGAAATGCCCAATATTACTTATAATATACCCAATTCTCTCCTGGCATTACCACCTTATTATATATACAGAACTCGCGATCAAGCTCTCGACAACGCCCTCTGTGGCCCAGTGGTCAGAGCATTGCACTAGAATCGCAAGGTCGTGGGTTCAATTCCTGCCGGAAGGCCTGTGTTAGTTGCATTTTTCGCAACTGGTCCCGGTTTGGTCTTAAAATATATATATTCTACACTCGAATTTTCCTTCACCCAAAATCCTTAGAACATGCTATGTAATCGAGTGAAATGCCCAATATTACTTATAATATACTCAATTCTCTCCTGGCATTACCACCTTATTATATATACAGAACTCGCGATCAAGCTCTCGGCAACGCCCTCCGTGGCCCATTGGTCAGAGCATTGCACGAGAATCGCAAGGTCGTGGGTTCAATTCCTGCTCGTGGGTTCAATTCCTGCCGGAAGGCCTGTGTAGTTGCATTTTTCGCAACTGGTCCCGGTTTGGTCTTAAAATGTATATATTCTACACTCGAATTTTCCTTCACCCAAAATCCTTAGAACAAGTATATAACATTCTGATAACCAAGCTAAAATATCTCAACTACGAAGCAAGGAAACAAAAAAACTGCAAAAGATGTTACTTTGTCATACTAAGTATTATTTCAAATATTAAACAGTTTCATAGGCACTTTAACCAGACGAAAGGTCTCTACGACAAAATTATTCTGTCAAAACAGTTACAAAGTGCTTTGCTTACTGCGTTTGGTCAGTAAAGAATGATCTTCGCTTCTTAGTGGATTGCTTTTCTCCCAAGCAATATACTTGTTCCACAACTGAAGCTAAAATTGTGGATACAATGTTTGAAAATGATAATTAGGGCTTGTTTGAGAAAACAACAGAATGGTTACTTTAATTTCTAAAAGCTGTCAAAAATATATTTTAATAACTGAAGTTGGCTTTCCAGAGATATAGAGAATGGAGTTCATTGTGTACATGCATGTACATCTTCACACCTACAATCATAGAATAATTAATTGGGACATTTTCCGTCGGAGCGCGATTTCTAACGGCATCGTAAACTCTTTAAAAAAAAATCTGTCGCCTGTTCCAAACCACCATCACAGGTCTTGCCCTACCACCACAAGTCTACCCTCCCCCCCTTTCCCCCACCATGCAATGTTGGTCCCTGGGGGTCGGCCTTACCCGCACCTCATCCCATGTTTGTGATCCGACATTGTATGGTGGGGGAGGGGGGAGGAGGAGGATAACTTAACTGGGCAAAATGCATCTTTGCTTAGAAGTGACATTGTTGCAAGTTGTCCCAATGTAATTATTCCATGATTGTAGCACACTGTACCTGTTTTAGTTCTGCAGGCGTTCCTTGGCACGGTACTGAAGGGTTTCCTCGTAAGAGGTTTCTTGTTATGGCCTCGTATTCCTGAACATAAAAGGAATAGGGGTAATTGAATAAAGACACACCACTCCAAGAACCCACGGTTTTATTATTCATCAAAGCAGATTTCCTAGAGTTAGTGTTTCATTGGTATATCTAAATAGTGTATATTGAGTAAGCCGTAGTATCACTCACCTTAGCTCCTCGTCTGGCGTTCATGTATTCGCGTGTTTTGTCGTCAACAAGTTTCTTAGCTAAAATCTTGTTTACGCTCTGAAGAAATAAATACAAAGGCAATGTATCACACAAAGAGATGATGGTGATGATGATGGTAGTGGTGATTATGATGATTATGATAATCACAATGATCAGATCATGATGATGGTAATGACGACAATGATGGTGAATGTTGATGATGGTGATAATGATAATGATGATGGTAATGATCATGATGATAATGATGATGATTATGATAATAATGAGGGGGATGAGGAGGAGAAGAGGGAGGTAATGATGATAATGTTGAAGATAGCTGGTAGCGGTGGTGTTTATAATGATTACGATGGCGATGCTGCTGCTGCTGCTGATAATAATGAAGATAAAGAAGAGAGAGAAATAAGAGCAGGAGTAAGAGGAAAATGAAAAGATCAACTTTACTAAAATACCTGCTCAAAAGTCGTATATTCTCTCCAAAGTGCCTCCAAATTATTAATTGGTGTAAACACAGCTCTCTAAAAACATTAAGTGTAAACCCCAGACATATTTCTTATATATATATATATATATATATATATATATATATATATATATATATATATATATATATATATATATATATATATATATATATATATATATATATATATATATATATATATATATATATATATACGTGTGGGTTTTAGTCTACGAAACGCAGAGTGCTCGATAACATATAGTTAGAGCAAATATAGATTTTCGCTTACCTCAAAAGTCTGCAACAGGCTGTTTCATCTAAAAAAGATTCTTTTTTAGATGAAACAGCCTGTTGCAGACTTTTGAGGTAAGCGAAAATATATATATATATATATATATATATATATATATATATATATATATATATATATATGTAATATATCAACAACGAGTTTGAGTGTTTCATCAGGGGATCCAAACACGAGAAAACATTTCGAGTGTTTGGATTCCCCTGATGAAACACGATAAACGAGTTGTTGATATGGCATCTCAATCGAGTGATTTCAATTGAAAAATACAATTAAAATAAACCCTCATGAGATTTTATTCATGAGTGTGTGTAAAATTTATTCATACAGCAACTTGTTTGTTTTGCATCGATAATTAAGATCTTAAGAATTAGATGAAAACCGGTTTTCATCTAATATCTGGAGTGGTATACGATTTTAGCGTGTTTTCCTGGCGTATCCGACGTCAATCAGGTGATTGAATGGACTATTGTAGTTGGCTGATTATCTCATGAATTATTAATGAGTTTGAGATATATATATATATATATGCAACCAAAAATTAATACTAGACATTGGAGACAAGAAATAACTTTCTTCTGTGGCATACCTGATAAACTTTTCGCAGCACCATAATTTTTTGATTTTCGGCGTAAGAACCACTGGCCTCCCTGTGACAAGACGGTTAAGGTGTAAGCAAGACAGAAATACAAACGGGAGAAACAAAAAAAATACAAAAAATACAAGTTTTGTATTTAATATATTTTCGAATCAAAATCAGCTTTTATTCGCTCACACATAAATTCAGTTGCTGCTTGATGTTATACTGCGCCTTATCGGTCCTTAGTAATCTGAGTACTCATATAGACCTTATTCAAAAATGGCCGCCAAATTAAAATTCTTTTATATACATATAAATTAGCCCTTATGAGCTCGTTTTCATGTGTGAAATTCAAAATAATTTTTACTTTAAAACGAGGTCATAAGGGCTAATTTATATGCACATAAAAGAATTCGGCGGCCATTTTTGAATAAGGTCTATAATATGCAAATTACATTACGTTAACTGCTTGGTACGGTTTTATTAACTTGTTGTAACTCGTGACTAAAAACCGTACGCAGTACTTAGCATGAAGTAATGTATACGTCTGTAGATTTGTAGCCGTGATAACGTACCCAGCTTTTAAGAAGGCAATGTAATCTGACCAAATCTAAAACAAAACAAAAATAATCATACACTGCTTTAGGTATATGGGTGTTGCTGGGCAAAAAGATAAAGTTTTCAGTAACATTTCTAACCCAAACGTTCGGCAAATGTATTACTGTTAGAGAGATACCACAAACGTGTCAAAAAACCAAAATGGCAGAAATTAATTGTAGAAAGAAAATCATAAAGCAATACTTGATAAGAATTAAAATCCAATCCCACTTTATCCAAGGCAAACTCAAACGCTTGCGTCATTTTTTCTCTGGAGAAGAAGAAAAAATAAAGTATACTATTCATTTAATTTTAAGAATCGAATCAAACACTAAAAGATGCACCAAATGGTTTCAGGGTTACTATTCGGGAGAAATTCTAGTGATTTTAATCGAAAAATGTTATATTAGGTATTGGCAATGTATAATTACTTATCTGCTATCAAAACTCTCGTAACTAGTGTTATTCTTTTTATTTATATTAAGATATTCCCTCGTCATTAAAGTGCCACTAACCCCAAAACTTTTTCTCGCCAATCTAAAAGCCCTTATTGGTATTGGACATTTCTTTGGTCTTCTGTAGACCACCAAAAATTGGCATATGTATGTCCCATGGCGGAGAAGGAAAGGGAATGGGTATATTCCCTTATACGTATATTTGAGCTCTGTCTGCTGAATGCATAGAATTTTTACATTGGGTTAGTTGGGAAAATAAATTTTCAACCCAAAAAATTCTATGTATTCACCAGACAGAGCTCAAAGGAGTTCCTTGTTTGACTTGTCTGACGTCACAACAGGAATATACCCATTCCTTTTCCTGCTCCGCCATAGGACATGCAGATGCAACTTTGGTCGTCTACAGAAGATCAACGAAACGTCCAATACCAATAATTTATTAAATGGCCTAATCCACTCAATAAGGGCTCTTTGGTGTTGGTGGTGTCATTGTTGTTTTTGCTGTTGTATTGTTGTTGTTGTTTTTGCTGCTGCTGTTCTTGTTGCTGCTGTCTTGTTGTTGTTGTTGTTGTTGTTGTTGTTGTTGTTGTTGTTGTTGTTGTTGTTGTTGTTGTTGTTGTTGCTGCTGTCTTGTTGTTGTTGTTGTTGTTGTTGTTGTTGTTGTTGTTGTTGTTGTTGTTGTTGTTGTTGTTGTTGTTGTTGTTGTTGTTGTTGTTGTTGTTGCTGCTGTCTTGTTGTTGTTGTTGTTGTTGTTGTTGTTGTTGTTGTTGTTGTTGTTGTTGTTAATAAACAATTATCGGATTTGGTTTTTGTGATACCTGGAATAATCAAGACTGATAACACTTACCGAGACCTTGATTATCCAGATATCACAAAAACCGAATCCAATAATTGTTTTATTATATATTGTATTCAACCTCAATGTTTTTAGGCTTCCCATGGAGTAAGACGAGCCATAATTTTTTCGTGCTTCCACAGAAAAAGATTTCAAAACTTTTGCAAGTTGTTCTTTTTCGTTCGGTTCCTGGATTTCTTTTTCTCTAAGATACTCATAGAAGAGTTCTTTCGCAACTTTGGTCAATCTTTTTGTGTTTTCAGAGTCTTTGTCTTCAAGTAATTTTTCGACTTCTTCTACAGTCGAAGACGAAAATCGGGCAGTCATGTTGTTTTTGCTTGTGTGGAAAGCTACCGCTCGTTAGGAAATCTCGCATTGCGGACGCAAACCTACAGATTAGTGAATAATCTGCTAGCAGAGATTATTCACTAATCTGTAGGTTGCGCTGATTCCCATAATTAACTGTATGCGCTTAGCCAATGAGAAGACAGGAGTGACTACAATGTATAATTGGTATTGTTTTATAGTTCGAGTTTCACTGGATGCAACGATGACTGTCATTGGTTGGTTTATGGTCACATGACCTTAGCTAAATTTCAATGTCTACCGAGCGGGCAATAATTGAAAACTTGTTGCCTACTCGGTCAATAAGTTTTCAATTGTTGCCCGCTAGAACTTTGAACTCTTTACGGCATCCTATAAACAAAAGCTTGTTTGGTACGAAAAAAGAATATTTATAGGTCTTCAAAGCATGTGTGAAGATTAACTGGAGAAATGTATTGCTGTTCTTTTGTTCTGAGACTTATATTTGTTTGGTTGAAGTGAAATTACGGAGCCAGGCGAAATGTTTTGGTAAGTCTTAGCGTTTGTCTTTTGTGTACTTTCCCTTGATAAATGTCCGGAAATTATTCAGCGAAACTCAAGCTATTAAGCTCTTAACTCGGGAAACAGTTAGTTTTGTTTTCCCTCGAGTCTCGATGTTTCCCTCGACTTCGTCTCGACTCTGGAAATATCAAGACTCTCGGGAAAACAAAACTGTTTCCCTTGGGAGCAGACATTAAGTGTATATTATTGTCCTGCATTAGCATCGTTCCTGTCATTGTTGGTATTGTCGGTGTTCTTGCTGCTGCTGCTGTTGCTGTTGTTGTTGTTGTTGTTGTTGTTGTTGTTGTTGTTGTTGTTGTTGTTGTTGTTGTTGTTGTTGTTGTTGTTGTTAATGTTGCTGTCACTGTTGTTGTTATTTATTATTACTTACCTAAACGAAGGCAAAGAGCCTTTGGTTTCTTTGACATAATGTAAATAAGATTTCCATAAATCGACATTTAAAACTTTCATAAGACACCGTTGAAACAACTATACAAGGATATAACAAAAGTTTGAACTCCAGTATCACTCAATTTGTCAAGCGCCAAAATGACTTCCCTGTTTTCTCGAGCTGCATGTTCGACAATTATTTTACAATGTACTGTTACAACCGAACAAGATTCTATATAAATTTCATATTCCTGTTTACAACGTCACGCTATTTTTGGCCTCAATTGTATTATGTTGATATTCGGAGCTGCAAAATAGACTGTCGCTCTCCAGAACACATTCAATAAGTGATAGATACAATATTCGCGTCCGAACTGTATGGGATTTACAATGGCTCGCCGAAATCTTACTTAAACTACGATGAGTTTATATCATGAATACTTTGTTTAGCAGTCGTAGAAGGCAAAAACAAATTATTTAAACAAGGAAAAAGCACAATTTGAGCCAATGGGACCTAATTAGTATGCTGTAAATCCGATACAGCATGCTGTATCCGATTTACAACACCTGTTTAAACATTCATTTCGTTTGAATTTCCTTCATGAATTATTAATAAGTATTTTAACCACATTTAAACATATTGAGCGCCAGGTCCTGTTAGACATCTTGAATTGCAGAACTTCAGAATTTGTTGTTAATGTTAACTGTGTGTTAGTGTAATGTATTTGTGAAGTCAGTATTTGTAATAAGTGATATAATAAGCGATATATTAGTAGTACAGTAGATGTGATATAGTAACATGTATATGATAGTATATATGTAATTCGATATTTGTTAATTTTTAGGGCAAGATACCATGTAGAAATGTATCAAACTTTGGGTTTTCTCATAAAATTTAGTGCAGGTCTGAATTTCATTCTAGTTTATTACATTAGTATGGCATAGTTCTCAGATCTGCTGTGGTGCAAAAGTTTTCATGCGAAAAAATATGCAATTTCTAATTATTTAGAGTATCGTGCAACTTTGTTTTTGCGCTTACCTGTTCAATTTTATCATAATTTTTGCTTTTCATCTGCAAGAATATATTTAAATACAAGAACAAAGAATTATTTTACGAAAGTTTACGTTCGTATGCAAGAGGTCTCAGATCTCAAGTTAGGTTGTCAGGTAATTTGATCTTATTTGTTGTGATAAACAAAATTAAAAAAAAAAATAAACTGCGTAGAATGATAAGAAATAGACAAGACGAAAAAGCACACACCATCACAACCACTACTAACAACACTACCACCACCACCACCAACAACAACACAACAACATTAACTAGAGGGCAGTCAGGGACTGCATAGACTGTATATACCTCCGCCAGCGGGTTATTAGAGATTTTTAAAAAGAAAACGTGCCATCCCGCTAACCAGACTAGCTCACGAGACCATGCACATGCATGTATGAATAAAATGCTTGATTGCACTTGTACCAAAATTATGCAAAAATGTTTGCATAAAATAAGGATAATGAGCGCAACCAAGCATTTCTTATACGCAGAGAATCTTGCGGTCAGATTTTTATTAATTTCTCATCCACATTTTGAGTAAATTCAACCAAAATTTAATGGATTGGTCGTTGGTCTATGGCCAACCCTTCTACAAACTTTCATGAAATTCGGTGCAATACTTTTTGAGATATCCTGGCGACAGTCAGATAAACAAACAAACCAATAGATAGACAGACAGACAGACAGACAGACAGACAGACAGACAGACAGACAGACAGACAGACAGACAGACAGACAGACAGACAGACAGACAGACAGACAGACAGACAGACAGACAGACAGACAGACAGACAGACAGACGGAGACAGGGGTAAAAACGTATCCCCCTGGCTGAGGTAAAAAAGGAGGGGGAGAAGTAGAAGAAAAAGAAGAAAAGAAAGAAGAGGAAGTAAAAGAAGAAGTAAAAAAGGAAAAATAATAACAACAACAAATAGCAAAAGAAAAACGTAAAAACATGAAAAGAAAGAAAATGAAAACGTAAAAGAAAAAATAAGGAAAAAACAAAAAAAAGAATGTATACAACTACAACAGTGACAACAACAACAACAACAACAACAACAACAACAACAACAACAACAACAACAACAACAACAACAACAACAACAACAACAACAACAACTACAACAGTGACAACAACAACAACAACAGCAAAAGAAAAAGAAGAAAAAGCAAAGCAGCATCATCACAACAATAACCCACCGTTATTTCATGTTCTCCCAAATTTTCACGTGTTTCTAGAACCACATATATATGCACGAAAAATATTTTCTATTTCTTAAATAATCACCTCTTTTGTGTCTGAGACGTGACCCGCAGCCAATAAACTCGTTTGGTGTTTGCCAGAGAAAAACGAATATAATACGCTGTGGAACTAATACGACTGCAAATGACTGGAACTGTATAATTTACAAACTCTAACTAGTCGAGACGAGGGGCACGGATGCATGGCGTGTGCTGTTAGCGCACTGCCTTTTACGCTCAAGACTGGAGTTAAGCATGGTTCATGTGAGCAGAGATTTTGGTTGCTGTTTGCGAGCTGTCTCTCGCCACTGCGGACAAAAGTTAAGCCCAGTTAGCCGAGCTTAGTATTTGGATGGGTGACCGTCTGTCTGAGCTCGGAACTCGTGACAGTAGAGTTGTTGTTATATACCAAAGATTTCGTTTGCCAAAGATGAAATCCGATTGGTCAAATCATGGTCACGTGTTGTTCAACAAATTCAATGTTTCTTTCTGCCGAGGGAAACAGTGCAATGTTTCCCTCTGACGTCAGCTTTAACCATGCGTTGTTCACGTGAATACACAATGATTATTGCATCAGATCAAGAACTTTGGACTTTTCGGAACATTTTGAAAACAAGAGCTGTTTCGAGCTTGTTTGCTACGAAAATAAAGTCAATTTTCCAAAAGAAAGAATAACTGTACATATCTTCAAAGAAGGTCTGAAGAAAACCTGGAGAAATTTAAAGCTGTTCTTTGTACTTGTTGAGACTGGTGTATTTGTTTAGTTTAATTAAAATTACGAAGACAAAGTCAAAGTGTTTTGGTAAGTATTTTTTGCCTTTCGAGTCCGCTTGGTATTTTGTATTTTAAAAGTCTTTGGTATATAACAAAACGCTTGTTGACTTTTGCCTCGAGAAACATCGAGTTTTACGGTCCCTCAGGCTTCAATGTCACCCTCGGGTGACATTGAAGCCTTCGGGTCCGTAAAAGTCGATGTTTCCCTCGGCGCCAGTCAACACGTGCATATATTGGTTAACCCCTATGTCCCCCAGTCCTCCTCCCTCCACAAAATCAACTTTAGCTTAACCAATCTTAGGTAGTGTCCCCGATTCGTGAAAATTATACGTTTTCACTGCCTTGGAATCGTCACTAAGGTGTTGTATGGGCGCAAGAACGTTATGTCATTTGGCGCGTTCTATACGGCAGCACAGAACGAGATTATAAATCGAGAACGAGAATTTCAGACTAAGGTCTTGACAGCCTACAAAAAAGACCGAAGCCTAATGCCCAGACCAAGTAAACAAGGTTAATAAACGTTTATTATATTATTCGCAACAGACTTGTAACAAGTCTGCGAGCGAGTTATGTATGCTGTCATTCATAAAGCTGTTACTCTCTTTTGTTGATCGAAACACGCCTCTAATCTCCCTCAACACACTCATCTCTCCTGGCGTTAATAAAACAACGCACAAGCTTCTGGAAAACTTATTGTTGTCAACCTTGGAGCAACTTGTTACAAAAAATGCTGCAGAAAGTTGTTGGAACAATCTTCGACAGGCTTGTTGATCAAGGTTGGTGGTATACAGACAATATGCGTGTATAAAAATCTCACAGTTTGTTAGCAAGACGTTTTCACAACATGCAGGCTTGTAACAAGTTTGTGAACTTGTTGTAATAATGACTTCATCAGAATGAAGTTGCTACAAGTTTGTCGTTGTCAACCTTAGCAACTTGTTACAAACAATGCCACAGCAAGTTGTTGGAACAACCTGTGACAGACTTGCAGATCACACCAACTTGTTACAAACAATGCATGCCACAGCAAGTTGTTGGAACAACCTGCGACAGACTTGCTGATCACACCACCTTGTTACAAACAATGCCACAGCAAGTTGTTGGAACAACCTGTGACAGACTTGCTGATCACACCAACTTGTTACAAACAATGCATGCCACAGCAAGTTGTTGGAACAACCTGTGACAGACTTGCTGATCACACCAACTTGTTACAAACAATGCCAGAGAAAGTTGTTGGAACATCCTGTGACAGGCTCGCTGAACACACCAACTTGTTACAAACAATGCCAGAGAAAGTTGTTGGAACATCCTGTGACAGGCTTGCTGATCACACCAACTTGTTACAAACAATGCCACAGAAAGTTGTTGGAACAACCTGCGACAGGCTTGCTGATCACGCCAATGAACACACCAACTTGTTACAAACAATGTCACAGCAAGTTGTTGGAACAACCTGTGACACGCTTGCTGAACACACCAACTTGTTACAAACAATGCCACAGCAAGTTGTTGGAACAAGCTGTGACAGACTTGTTGATCACAACAACTTGTTACAAACAATGTCACAGCAAGTTGTTGGAACATCCTGTGACCGGCTTGCTGATCACACCAACTTGTTACAAACAATGCTACAGAAAGTTGTTGGATCAACCTGTGACAGACTTACTGATCACACCAACTTGTTACAAACAATGCTGCAATAAGTTGTTCGAACAATTGTGACAGGCTTGTCGATAACAACACTTGTTACAAACAAATGCTGCAATAAGTTGTTCGGACAATCTGTGACAGACTAATGCTGCAATAAGTTGTTGGAACAACCTGCAACAGAAATGTTGATAACAGCAACTTGTTACAAACAATGCTGCAGCAAATTGCTCGACCAACTTGCGACAGATTTGTTGATTACAACAACTTGTTACAAACAATGCTGGCATGCTGCAGCAAGTTGCCCGACCAACCTACGACAGACTTGTTTATTACAACAACTCGTTACAAACAATGTTGCAGTAAGTTGTTGGAACATGTACCAGACTTGTTGATCACAGCAACTTGTGAACAACTTGTTGCAGAGTTGTCTCGACAAACGGGAGCAAGCAGTGTGAATGTATTCTAATACCAGCTGGCTGACAGGTTTTTGGAAAGGTGCTTACAGATTTGTTCCAATTTGCGCGTTTTTACGTGTGCACTCGTGCACACATTAAAAATCTCACAACTTGTGCGTTCGCAACAAGCTTGTAACAATTCTGCAAACAAGTTGTAACACTGGCGTTGTTTGATGAAGCTGTACAAGTTTGTAGTTGTCAAATTGTTGTCGGAACAACTTAGGACATGCTTGTTGATCAGAACAACTTGCTACCCACTTCAAGGTAAACAACTTGTTGCAGGGTTGTCTCAACCAGAGCAAGCAGTGCATGCAAACGCATTCTTGCTTGCAGACTGGTCACATCCTGTACGTTTCACATATGGACCCGATGGATAAAGTCACTACCCGGCAACCTTTTTATAATTATCCGTTTGAGACCCAACTCACATTTTAAATACCAGTCTCATGCAAGAGATCATATATCATCAAAACGACAATTGTGAAGAAAAAGAGCCAAACATTCTAATTTAAGCTCGGTACACACTGAAACAAATTTCGGAAACACATTTTCAAAAATGTTTCCTAAACTTGTTTCAAAAAATAGAACAGTGTTCTAATCTGGGAAAGTTTCTTTCAACATGTACTGGAAACTTTTGTTTCTGAAACCGTGTTTCGGTAACTTGTTCTGTATAAATTTTCTCTAGTGTACGCCGGGCTTTACCCACAATTTCTGATGTCGAGCGTACGGTGTTGGTTCCATTGTGTACACTGCATGTCTTTTGTGGATGCGTCAAATACACGAGTTTGGCATTTCAACAGCGCATAAATCAAACACGTTCCAAGTCGTGACAAAATTTACTGCATACATAAATTAATAATTTTTCTCGACTCAATCTTGAACAGTTCAAATCTTATACGCGAACAAAATGCCGAACTGGTCTACTTGGTTGTATTGTATTGTATTGTATTGTATTCAGTATTGTATTCAGTATTGTATTGTATTGTATTGTATTGTATTGTATTGTATTGTATTGTATTGTATTGTATTGTATTAAGTTGGACTAGAGGTGTGCGAATCCGATCTGGAGTAAACCTTTATTTTGTTCTTTTTTTTGGATGGGATTTTGTACTTTTTTACATGATTTATTAACCACAAAACTTTAATTACTTCTGTTATCTTACTAAAGTTTTTCTCATAAAATCAACAACTTCACCAGTTGTATGCACATTGCACAATATATGAAGATTATTATTGCATAAGATTATTATTGTATATAAAACAAAACAACTCCAAAAAGTAGCATCTTGTAAAAACTCAAGATTTGAGGAAATAATTAACAAGACGAGACAGTAATCGAGGTAATATTTCTAATCTATTACAGAATCATTGTCAAACCTGATTTGTAATAGATTCGAACCAGATTTGTAGTAGATTCGAACCAGATTTGTAGTAGATTCGAACCTGATTTGTAGTAGATTCGAACCAGATTTGTAGTAGATTCGAACCAGATTTGTAGTAGATTCGAACCAGATTTGTAGTAGATTCGAACCTGATTTGTAGTAGATTCGAACCTGATTTGTAATAGATTCGAACCAGATTTGTAGTAGATTCGAACCTGATTTGTAGTAGATTCGAACCAGATTTGTAGTAGATTCGAACCTGATTTGTAGTAGATTCGAACCAGATTTGTAGTAGATTCGAACCAGATTTGTAATAGATTCGAACCTGATTTGTAGTAGATTCGAACCTGATTTGTCAAACCTGATTTGTAATAGATTCGAAATATTACCTCGATTACTGTCTCGTCTTGTTTATTTCCTCAAATCTTGAGTTTTTACAAGATGCTACTTTTCGGAGTTTGTTTTGTTTTATTCAGTATTGTACAATAGTTCTTAAATTTATTTGTTCATCGATTTTCTTCTTGGAAAATTCGCGCAACTATTTCCACATATTGTATATCCGTGGTTTTAATTTTTTTCCCGATCGGATTTGAGCGGCTGTTTTCGGATCGGATCGCCTACGATTTTATGGCTTCGGATCGGATTCGCGTTGATAGTTTAGGCAAACCCTCGGATTATAAAGAGACAATCCGATCCGACGCACACCTCTAAGCTATAAGACTTTCACTAGGCATAAATAGTCAAATGTTCGACTTTCCTGTTGTACACAATGGGTATAGTTTTGTACTACATAGTTCGTTTCACAGACAAAGAAAAAAGTCAAGTGCGCAATATTTTAGATGTACATCCATCTAGTGGAGATTCAAGTTAAGGGAATCGAGTACCACCCTAATTTGACAGTTGCTGTCTTCTAATGAAATCCTTGATGATGTCTTATACAGGTTATCTTAGATTAGCTGCACATGAGTAGAGATTTCTTGCAACCACCATCACGCATGAGAATATAATCTTAGCCGCCTTGATTAAATTTAGACCCAATGTATTGTTACACCCTTACTGTTAGAGAATAGACAAAAAAAGACACACACAACAACGAGTCACTAACTATAATATTAGACCACACAAACCAGTTTTGTTTATAGCTGCAAGTTTGCTTTTTTGTTTGTTTTTTTCTGGCAATGAAATGACACAAGACACAAAGAGCATAAGAACCAGTCACAGCTTTTCGAAAATACCATTTAATATTCATTAGAAATACAGCAAATCTATGCTATAATGTAGCCAGAAAATAAGTTAACACATTGTGAAAAATATTTACGAAAAACAATATCACCCAAGACTCCTAGCATATGACTTTTTAGCAAGCATAAACTAATTGTAGTTTTCACAAAGTAATGTTTTTGAAGGGAACCGACTCTATAGCACTCACTAAAACCTGAGCTATTAAGTGCTACACAAAAACACATGTAATGAGATAGCATTTTGCAGCAGCAGTTTGCAGCACCAACAGGCTAGGATGAGAATACACCAGGTGTTGGCAAAATGCAAATCATCCCTGTAAAAATTTGGGCACAGTTTAATTTCAATGCAACAAAAAGAGTCAGTGTTTCTTTTAACCATTTATATAATCCAGATCTTCCTCTATATTATACATAAACAACTTTGTCTGGTGTAAACCAGAATAAGACTCGAAAGTGGCCATCTGGGCTATAGATAGTTAAAAGAAAACTGAGAACACTGTTTAAGGGATAGAAACTAGTTTCATAGTTATTGTATAAAAATATTAAAAATACTAAAAACCTCTTGTT
Source organism: Corallium rubrum (assembly GCA_964035015.1). Classification (NCBI taxonomy): domain Eukaryota; kingdom Metazoa; phylum Cnidaria; class Anthozoa; order Scleralcyonacea; family Coralliidae; genus Corallium; species Corallium rubrum. Next base: position 9,168,217 of record OZ036012.1, on the reverse strand, counting down.
CTATGTAAAGTCTCCAATATCGCCCACAGGTTGGAAATCGATCCACAAGTCTTTCATATAGTAGTCGACCATTGTCAATTGACATAGACTAAAATATGAAAATTACTATATGGTAATGTTTGTCACTGAATGCTTCTGTATACAGGTGTATTTGTATACCAGTACCCGTAGTTGGCATGAAAAGGAGTAGCATGAACTGGAGCAGCCACTGTTCAGCTTTTTGTCAACACACAACTTTTGGTCACACTCCAATGGCTGCAAACACCACTGATAACAAATTACAGACAGTGAACATTTTTAAAAGTAAATATAAGACAATTTTTGGGTTACACCATGCTTTTATTAAATCTCTGCACTTTCATTCCATATGCTCAAACATAGGTTATATTTATTTAAAAAATTTATATATATATATATATATATAGTTGAAAGCTCAAAACTTTAAACATATAATCCGGAGAACACTTACCTACTACATTATGCCTGGATTACAAATCTTCAAATTCATATATATATATATATATATATATATATATACAGTGAAACCTGAGTTTTGCGACCACCCTTGGTGCCACGAAAAAGTGGTCGTTAAGGACAGGTGGTCGTTCAGACAGGTAGTGATGTGACGTCATAGAAGCCATTTTGGCAGCGCCGCGACCCGCAGCGGTTCTTTATATAAAGATTGTTTCAAGGTTAGGAAAATGGCGGTTTATAATGATTTACAAGGGAAATGGAAAAAGCAAGAGCACTTCAAAGAAGTGCAGCCTTGATGTATTAATGTTATTTGGATATTAAAATAAAAGAAATGTGACATTTGTGTGTTTAACTTCATGGCCTTATTAGAGCGATGTTCTCCACATCAAAATGGTCTCGTACTGTCGTTCACTTCAGTTTTTGCGCTGTGTTTTTGTTACGTTTCAGATTCAATTTTTACGCTGGTTTGGTCTTGTCAAAAGCTCTTGGCTTTATTTACAATCTTCCAGTAGTCATTTATTAATTATTAGATGTGAACACTCAGTTTTGTCACTTTCCTTTCCAAGTTAAAAAGTCGTTGTAAAATTTACAAACTTGTCGCGGTAAACGATCGTCAAGATCAACTTGTCTAAAGTTAACAAATATTACTGATGGTTTTGGATTGTGCAGTCATTGTATTAACTCTCAAACTTCAACTAAAAGGTATTTGGCTTTGGCAGGAGAAATGCACACAGATTTTCATCAAATAATGCTCAAAAGAGAAGCAAAACCAGACTAAAATGCGGTAACAATTGGGCAATGCTTCCGGTTTCTTGTTTTCACATGTGGTCGCATTCGCGTTTGTTTACTACGAAAAATGGGTATTTCTTTAACGTATTTCGGCAGTTTTACGTTGAGTTGGTCGCTAATAACAGGTAAATATCTTGTTTGGGACACAAAAAACCAGTCGCTGGTCGCGTAAGGCAGGTGGTCGCTCATTGCAGGTATATTTCAACTACAAATCGTCCGTGCCGGAAAAAGTGGTCGTATATGACAGGTGGTCGCAAAACATGGGGGTCACAAAACTCGGGTTTCACTGTATATATATATATATATATTAGCAGGGTTAAGTCACGTTGACCTGAAAAACAGAGAAAAAAATCTTCTCGACGTTTCGAGCGAAGGCCCTTCGTCAGGAGAAACTAATTTCTCCTGACGAAGGGCCTTCGCTCGAAACGTCGAGAAGATTTTTTTCTCTGTTTTTCAGGTCAACATGACTTAACCCTGCTAATATTTGGATTTCAACCATGGCCGACACTGTCCTTGAAGCTTTTAACTATATATATATATTATTTAACAATGGTGTAATTTTTCTGTATATAGGCAATGAAATACACCTTTTCCCAGGATATTTTTTTGAGTCTTTCCAGAGCTTGGAAAAATACATCTGAAACTCATAAAACACCTTCCTGTAAACCATTCAATATAAATATATAATTATAGATATAGTACTTAAGCTATTTCAAATATATATATATATATATATATATATATATATATATGGGTAGTTTACACTTTACCATACCCGATTCATCACTGTGTCAGGTTAGCGTATAAAGCTAGGCAATAGACATGTTAGTGGGTCGGTAAGAGTATAAAATAAGCGGTAAACACAGTTACTGATTAGGGTTTTTTGGGTTAGGTCATCAAATTAATCTCGCTTGGTGGCAAAGGAATCACTGAATTACTTGGGTACAGTAAACTGTAAAATTTCCACATATATATATATATATATATATATATATATATATATATATATATATATATATATATACATATATTAAACTTATTAATATTGGAAGTACTCCAACAGTGATACTAGATCTCATCAACTATATATTATCAATAAACAAACATCCAGCTCTAGATATTATTACCTGGGCTTCTCTCAATAAAACATTCCATGATTCAGTATCATAGGGATCAGCTAGCAGCCTCTGTTCAGCCTTTTGACCTCTCTCCGTCTTACTACGGTACGACATTTCAACCTTACGAGAAAATAAAATAGTTAACAAATATCCCGTGTTGACTATTAAATTTACACGCAAATAAACGTCTTTTCTCTTGAGAGAATTGCCTTATTTTTTTCAGCTAAAGGGCGTATAACTTACCTTCTTTGCTATTGATTAGTTATCAATGAAAAAATCCGCCTCAAAATGTTGACAAAACCCAAAAAGTTTGAACAAAAACGAACCAGATTCGCAAAAACAAAGATGGAGGACAAAACATGTGTACGAAGTCGAAAGCCCTAAAAGAATTGTGGGAATAGTTCGCGGTTAACTCAAAGGGAATGGGAATAGCCAATCAGATTGCAGGATTAGAGCTTTCATTGGAAATTATACAGTCTCGTTCCCAGACCTCAATCTATTACTGGCACAAGTTAGTACTTCATCTTCCAAGGATATAGTGGACCCAAGTACATCTTGACATGTTATACTGACGTTTCTGAGCAACATTTAGCAATGGTTTCGACCTGCATCTTTCAGAAGAAAAACTATTAAATTATGTTGGAACTATAAATAAGTTTTGTGGAAACACCACGTAAACTATTTCTTTGCTAAGCTTTCGGCCTGTTGACTCAGGCCTTCATCAGAGCAATGACAACAAGTTGTTGGCTCACGTCATTTATAAACTAAGCAACTGATCAATTAAATCACGTAAGAATACAATGGCGTATCACGTTAATTTTATTAATTAGAAAACAAAATCAAGAATGTTCTCCGAATAGGGCACGCCACGTGCTATTTAATGGCTGTCCCTCCTGAGAAATAGTGTGATGTTTGGCAATCTCAATGGATTCTCTAGTTCTTCGCGTGAAGTATTGCTTGTCGCTGGCTAAGAGTGATGACTCTTCCCACTTAACACGATGGTCATACGTCCAAGCGTGTTTGGCAACAGCAGACTTTTCTTGTTGCGCTTTTATGCAAGATGTCTTGTGTTCCTTCAGGCGAGTTGAGAGATTCCTTCCCGTTTCTCCGATGTACACCAAGCCACACTCACAAGGAATGCGATACACTCCAGGCTTAGATAAGCTATCCACTTCATCTTTATGTGTGAAAAGTACCTTGAACAATTTGTGTTGACTACTGTGAAATACCTTCATACCAGCACGATTTAGAATCCTCTCAATCTTGTGAGATGCTGGTCCGATATACGGAAGAGAAACTGAAGGTGGTTCTTGCTGGGGCTGTGTATTCGGTTCTGGATGTACCGAAGGAGTCATAGAAGCTTGAATCATCTTCCCAGGAAAACCGTTGTTAGTTAAAACCAACTTAAGGTGATCTAATTCTTCCTGAAGATGTTCTTCGTCACAAATTGTTCGCGCTCGATGAACGAGAGTTTTGCACACAGATGATTTAATACTTGGATGATGGAATGAAGTGTAGTTAAGGTATCTGTCAGTGTGTGTTGGTTTTCGATACACAGTATGACTTAAAGTCCCATCTGATTTAACGGAAAGCCAAACGTCCAAGAATGGGATAGATTTGTCTTGATTTTGTAATTCCATAGTGAATTTGATTGAAGGATGTATGCTGTTAAGGTGGTCAAGAAAATTAGACAAAGCATTCAAACCGTGTGACCAGGTACTTAGCGTATCATCAACATAACGTTTCCACATACCTGGTTTTAACAGGGCAGTTGCAAGAGCCTTCTTCTCAAATTCCTCCATGTATAGGTTAGCCATGATTGGAGACAAAGGGGAACCCATTGCTGCTCCAGTAGTTTGTTCGAAAAATCTGTTCCGCCATTGAAAACAAGTTGAATTTAGGCAAAGCGTTAACAGTTCATAGACCTGATCTGCAGAAAGATTCGTTCTTGTAGCGAGCGTTTTATCTATTAGAAGTCTTTCTTTTGCAATCAGGCACGCTTCTTCAATGGGAACATTCGTAAACAAACTAACAACATCAAAACTAACTAATATCTCATCATTAGCCAACTTAAGTGTCTTAATTTCAGAGACAAATTCCTTAGAATTTAATACATGGTGAATGGACTTACCAACCAAAGGCTTCAAAACAGTAGCAAGATATTGTGCTAAGGCGTATGTTGGAGAGCCTCGTGAAGCCACAATTGGACGAAATGGGACATTCGTTTTATGAATCTTTGGAAGACCATAAAATTTAGGACACACTGAAGCAGAAGGGCGTAAACGTCGGTAGAGGTTTTTAGGTAAACTTTCCATCTTACAAAGTTCTAACAATTTACTAGAAACCTTACGTTCAATGCTAGGTGTCGGATCGCGTTTTAACTCTCTATAAGTTGGAGTATCTAAGAGAGCACTTACCTTGTTGTTATATTCTTCACGATCTAAAACAACAGTAGCATTACCCTTATCTGCTTTTAAAATATGTACTGACTTATCTGATCTTAGGTTTGATAAGGCAATCTTTTCTTCTTTCCTAAGATTGCTTTGCGGTAGCTTGGCTAGGCGGATTGTTTCAGCAACTTGGACTCGAATGTTGTTGGCAGTTTCACTCGGTAGGAAATATAGTTTAGGCTCAAGTTGTTGAACAATTTCTTCCTTTGGTATAGATCTTGGCACTACCGCAAAATTCAAACCCAGAGATAATACCTTTTCTTCTTCCTTGGTTAGTGTTTTCTTGCTGAGGTTGATGACTATTCGGGATGTCTGTCTTCTTCCATCTTCATTCTTGGTATGTTTTCGGTCTTTGTTTTCCAATTTCTCATATTTGGCAGTTTGTGTGGAACGAGATTTGTTGAAAGTTTTCGTGGAGGAATTAGATATCATCCTGCTCGCAATTGTGTAATGTTCATCACTCAATATTGTTTGGAGTTCTGTGGTTAACGACGAGATTCCTGAAACAACATTGTGCAATTTTCTACGAGTCCACGAAATTCGTTCTCTTACCAAAGCAAACTCAGTTTTGCGTAAGATTCTTCGAGCAGACTGAGTATAGTATGAGCTGGAGATACGGATACCCTTCGGAACGATGTTGTGGTCCCGGCATCTTTTTAAGAAAGTGAGGTTGTTGACCAGACGCGATCGTTGGTTGGAAAGACGTTCCAGTCTTTTAAACGACGAATGTGTATACTCTCCATAGAGTTCGATAATTAATTCTTTGAACGTTTTCATGATTTACAGGGCGGCAAATTGTCTCCCAAAGAATTGTGTTGGGAACATTTGCGTTTGTTTGGTTCTTGCTGGGGCTGTGTATTCGGTTCTGGATGTACCGAAGGAGTCATAGAAGCTTGAATCATCTTCCCAGGAAAACCGTTGTTGACCATCTTTTTAAGAAAGTGAGGTTGTTGACCAGACGCGATCGTTGGTTGGAAAGACGTTCCAGTCTTTTAAACGACGAATGTGTATACTCTCCATAGAGTTCGATAATTAATTCTTTGAACGTTTTCATGGCGATAAAGTAAGTCAACAGGCCGAAAGCTTAGCAAAGAAATAGTTTACGTGGTGTTTCCACAAAACTTATTTATATTACTTTATCGCCATGAAAACGTTCAAAGAATTAATTATGTTGGAACTGTTGAAACAATGTTGCTTAGTTTAGGATTAATTAAATGTTTTTGGAAAATATTCAACAATACAGATGGAATGTGCTAGTTTCTGCAGACGACTATATCAGTTTTGAATTTCTCAAATAAGAAAGGTTTACATGTAAATGCAGGGCGGCAAATTGTCTCCCAAAGAATTGTGTTGGGAACATTTGCGTTTGTTTCAAATTTTGAATTAATTAGTGTTTTCAGCTTGAATTGGTAAAGTTTTTTCGTGTGTTTTTGCTGAATGTACAAGCTGTCTAAGTTAAACTCAGAGAAAATCTCGAAAATGTTTGCATGGTGAGAAATTCTAATAGTAAGCGAGAATTTGTGGAAACACCTCGTTTAACACCTAGCCATGTCATCAAGGATAACTACCACTAAAAACAAACTCCGTTATTACTTTCTTGATAAACTTACTTGTATTGACCATCAAGAAGATTTGTTTTGCTTGAACTGTAAATTCTATTGAATTGTAAATGTATTTCTACTTGACTAGTTGACTATAGTCTACTTAATATTATTTTTTCCCTGTGTGTAATATATCAACAACGAGTTTGAGTGTTTCATCAGGGGATCCAAACACGAGAAAACATGATGAAAGCACGAGGCTGAAGGCCGAGTGGTCAGGGGCGGATCAACCATGAGCGGGCCCCCTGGCACATTAGTGCCTGACTCACATCTCACATCTGCCCCCCCCCCCCCCCCTGGGGCTAGAAAAATCGGAGAAAATTAACCAAAAAATGCGAATGCAGCTGGCGCCTGGCAACTCAATCTAGATTTCTGGAACTACGGTTCTATTTCTCAGATATTTTCAAACAATGATTTCAAAGTTTAGAATTAATTTACAAGACAGTTTCTTACGCCAAAAATCGACGGGGGCAAAGTGCCCTCCCCTTGATCCGCCACTGCGAGTGGTTTTATTGTTTTCGAGTGTTTGGATTCCCCTGATGAAACACGATAAATGAGTTGTTGATATGCCATCTCAATCAAGCGATTTCAATTGAAAAATGCAATTAAAATAAACCCTCATGAGATTTTATCATGAATTTGTGTAAAATTTATTCATACAGCAACTTGTTTGTTTTTGCATCGATAATTAAGATCTTAAGAATTAGATGAAAACCGGTTTTCATCTAATATCTGGGGTGGTATACGATTTTAGCGTGTTTTCCTGGCGTATCCAACGTCAATCAGGTGATTGAATGCACTATTGTAATTGGCTGCTTATCTCATGAATTATTAATGAGTTTGAGATATACAGGGTGTATCAAAAAAAAGGCTACCCTTAGAAAATATAATTAACATTCTTTTCAAATAACCTATTGTATATTGACAGCCCTGGACACCTCTGAAGTCACGGATGCGTAAAAAACAAATGGTCGTATACACCTGGGATATTACGATAACTTCTAAACGTATGAAGGAGCATAACTGAAATAAAAATGTTAATTATATTCATATCAGTTCGATTAAAAATGGTTCAACTGACCACAGAGCAACGCGTATGTGTCCAGGGCTGTCAATATACAATAGGTTATTTGAAAAGAATGTTAATTATATTTTCTAAGGGTAGCCTTTTTTTTGATACACCCTGTATATATATATATCACTAGTGTATTCTGTTTAGTATATCATTTTGTAATTATAGATCGTTTTCATTCACGTGATCGGTGGCCCATTGGGGTGGTGAAACAATACGAAATATTTGAATAAGAAAGAGCTAATTCCCATACCGTACACCAATATGGCCGCCATTTCATTGTTTTGGTACACCAATATGGCCGCCGTGACGTCAGATGAAAACGATCTATTGTTATATTTTGAGGGCCGTATATGTTAGACAACCTTTTTGGTTAATACGTCTTTTCCCTCGTGAAATAAAGTTTTATTCTATTCTTAATTCTTTGAAAGTTTTCATGGCGATAATGTAATATAAATAAGTTTTGTGGAAACACCACGTAATGGAAACACCAAGAAAGATTTTAGGTGGTGTTTCCACAAAACCTATTCTATTCTATTCTTGTTTATTTATTGTTGAAATCATACCGAAAGTTTTGTAATAGAAAGCATATATTACATTATAATATTTACATTTATTTTCACCTAAACCTATTAAACTAAATAATTATTTAATGAATTCTTTGAACGTTTTCATGGCGATAAAGTAATATAAATAAGTTTTGTGGAAACACCACCTAAAATATTTCTTTGCTAAGCTTTCGGCCTGTTGACTCAGGCCTTTATCAGAGCAATGTTGAAGTGTAATGTTAATGTTCAATACCATTGCTCTGATGAAGGCCTGAGTCACTGGTGTTTCCACAAAACTTATTTATATTAATTATTTAATTAATTACAAGAAGTCCTAATCAAAAACTACATAGTGCACTAAGTTATTTCTCAGACTTCAAAAACGAGTCCATTCGTTGATCTTCTGGTAACATACTATTCAGGTTTTCCATTAGAGGAACAATTTGCTGTAATGCCAATTCTACGCGGTCAATATTTCGTTTCACGTCTTCCACCGTCTGAATCATATGCATCTGACTCTGAAGCTTCTTATATCTATTGTTAACGTCTCGTAAGACCGAAGTTGAATAACTGTCCAACTCTTTGATGCGATGAGTGATAGCATCTTGGTCAAATGCAACAGCTTCGGCACATAACTTCAAATGAGTCTCATATCTGGCACATAAGGCCCGTGCAGGACGAACGTCGATTTTGTTCATCACATCAAAGTCAGTCGTCATCGAAGGAATGTTCAAAGAGCTTTTCATCAGCGGGTAGAAATTTGTGATTTTCTCTAATTTAACAAGGTCGGGATCTTTGTTTATTTGTTGCTGTTTCGTCTTCGTTTTGCCGCTTTTAACAACAACTATGTCACCCACAGGCGACACTTCTGAGGCTCGACTTGACTTCTGTCCATTACTTTGCTCCTGTCCCATGTTTTAAAAGAGTTTACGATTGTACTTTCAGATCAAAAAGACAACATACTCGTCCGCCATCTTTAGAACGACCGGAAGTTGACATCAGGGGGAGTTCCGGTCGCTTCAAAGTTTGGTCGTCACTAAAACAGATGTCTCAAAAGGTCTAGTTCAAGTTTTTCCGCGGCTTTTCCAAAATATGTCGTTACAGTAATTTGCAATATACTTTTCACCAAACTGTTTGGAATTAAGTTTGTTCTGAAGTTTGCAAGTTCATTGAGAAGTTCGTAAATTCGTTTTGAACTACGCATTTGATTGGCTAATAGGAACCAAATAACCAATCAAATGCGTTATGCGTGTTAAATTAACTTGCGAACTTCAGAACGAACTTACAGACATTTTGATGAAAAGTATGTTATGAATTACTGTAAATATGTTTTAAAAGCAAGGATCGAGGCACTGCGGTAAACCAAACTTCTGAGTTTTGGTTATCCAGAAAACATGCTAAAATCCTGAAACTCAATTTACCTCCCACAATCTCTTTACTCTTATTTCGTTTATTTTTCAACTCTGCCCGCGCTCTATTTTTGTGCACCTTATTAAATTCCTATGTTTATCGTTTGTAAATTTAAACTTTCAAATTTTTAACCGTTATTTTGTAATTTTAAATTTTAACCGTTATTTGTAATATTTTATACTTGTTGTCTAATTAGTAACCTCAATAAATATTTTCATTTTCCATTTCTTCAATGTTATGGGCTTTTTCAAAATAATTGTCTGGGCTTTGATATTTTGAACAAAATCTTGAACCTCATTGAAACTTGGCGACAAATTTGGAAAAACAATTTGGAAAGACGCCCGAGAGGGTCATTTTGGGTTATGCCTTTTAGTGACGACCTCCAAAGTTCAAACCACGGATTCATTCTGTGGAATTGAAGCCTTTTGGAATTTCTAACAACGGTGGCGAGGGAGACTATCAAAAACTATGAAATAAATGTATTAGATTGTCCCAGAATGAATTTTGAACTACGGTTTTACATTATACAGTCATACAGACTGTTTAAAGGACAATTTCATTATACAGTATTTGTATTACAAATCAAGTTTATACTTGTAATTTCGTTTCTTCGACCCCCCCTGTTCAATTTACGGAAGCAAGCAACTGGTAGATCATGGCTGCCAACTTGAACATTTTGTCTGTAAACTTTCATATTTTTTAAAGAGAGATGATAATAATATGAATACAGTAAGCCTAAGGACGATTTTTTTCTAAAACCGCTGGTAGAACAGGAGTCAATGAAGGACGAAACGTTTCAATGGATCAAGCGTAAATCAAAAAGCACACGACACGAGGATTTGTCTCTGACAAGATGGCCCTAGTACGAAGGATGAACTTTAAACACAGATGGCTGTACTTGCTCGTCTTTCTTTTAGGATTAACTGTTTTGGTGACTTTTTTAAAAGTAATAAACGGAAGAAGTTTAGGCCTGGAGGAAAGCGATGGAGAAGATGTCTTATCCCAAACGATTCCCTTCAACATTCCATCATCTTCGCCGTCGTTTGAACGTTGTCGGATGCATACCAATGAATGTTTTAATATCTATCGTTGTGGTTATAATGAAGAGAGTAAAATAAGTGTCTACGTGTATCCGTTTACGAACTACTTCGATGAAAATGGGGATCAGCTATCTGCATCATTTTCACGCGAGTTTTACGAACTTATGACAGCCTTGAGAAGAAGTAGTTATTATACACCGAATATGGACAGTGCGTGTATTATAGTTCCCCCACTTGACACTTTGAATCAAAGACGGATTGATTTGAACAATGCAGGACGAATCCTGAGTAGTTTGGCGAGGTAAGTTAGTGTCAAATCAAACGAAAAATATGAATTATTCAAATTGTTCATAATTTAATTAAAAATGTTGCAAACTTGTTACAATTTTGTTCTAAACGGACTTAATTGTGACAAGTTGATAATTATAGAATAATATTTTGAAAACACACGCAGTGATTGGCTATATGAGCTGTGTTTTTATATTTATCAAAACATTGGCAAAATTTATGGTACTGTATCTTCTTATATATTTAGCAAATAGATTACATTTTTCTGTATGTGTGTATTGTACTGTAATATAAAATTGTCAGATGACAGCTAAAAAAGTTTCACACAAAATGAAGTTACCGTAATGATTCGAATAGGCATCCTCCTTCCAATAAGCGCCCCCTCTCGAATAAGTGCCCTCCTTCCACTACATTTTTTGAAATAAGTGCCCCTCCCGAATAAGTGCCCCCCCCCCCTCCTTCCTCAATAGGGAACTACTGTATGTAAATGATTACCCAACCGATAAGAGACGCATGAACATTGGTATAAAATCAACTGTCCTTCAACATTTTATTTGTCACAAATATATGCATTGCACATATTAGAACTTGTCATTGATTGATTGAGAACAATTAGCTACATTATAAATATAACTTGTATTCTATCTACTAGAGCAGAGAACTAGGGTTTCAGTTTTTTTTTAAATTCTTGTTATTGTTCTTGTCAAGATTGTTATTAAAGTTCTGCGTTTTTATGGAATCAGATTGCGGTGTTTGCTAAAACATTAAATAAGCGCCCCCTCCCGAATAAGTGCCCCCTCTCGAATAAGCACCCCCCATGGACCTCCTAAAATTAAATAAGCACCCCGGACACTTATTCGAACCATTGCACATTTTTAAACTTTGGATCTCTGAAATGGCATTTGCAGCATTCTGAGAACACATTTTGTAAAAAATTTTAGGTTTTCAAAACACTATTTTAATGGTGCATTTTGTTATAAATCACATGCTAAGCATAAAAAAACAACATTTCAGAGAAAATATTCTAGATGATTATCTACATTTGTGAATGGAATTGCAAGGTGGTTTAATTAACACGCCAATGACAATATAAAATTTATTCGCTAAGCGAGTGAAATCCACATATTTCTTTTAAAATAAATAAATATCAGAATTTGATCTGTCTATGCATAATTCGTCTATGACTCCGTTCTCTGCATGCTTTTGTTTTGTTAACATATTCTATTCTCGTACAAATAAAAGTAGGAATTCTACTTTTATTTGTATGAGAAATATGTTTATAGGCATGAAAACTTTCTTGTGCTTCCACTTTTCAAAATGAAAGCTTCAGCTAAAATTATTGGGGGAGGGTGATCGTCCCCCCTCACCTCACCCACCCACCCTAGTGTCCACCACTGTACCTCCCCACTTCTTTGTCTGTAGTTCGTTGTGCATTACTGTATTTCTGTAGTTGCCACTAAAACCTGAGAAATATTTTTGTTGAAAACTGTACAAAAATAGTATAATTTAGCTTTAAATGGCATTTAATCATAATACAATGGATATTTATCCCAAATCAACACCAACAGATGAATATAGATCAAGAATTGGTGACTTTTATCACTAGACTTTCCTCACACTTCAGTACCATTGCTAAGGTTGAAAAATGATCCAATCAGAATGAGTTTTGATCCAAAGCTTGCAATTTGATTGGATAATTTTGAACCTTTCCAATTTAATTCCAAACGAATATATGAACTTCCGAACAAACTTCGCAACACACGGCGATAAAGTAATGTGAAATCAACTGTAAAAGAAAAGAAATTTGACATTTGTGTGTTTAATATCATGGTCTTAGGAGCCATGTTCTCCACATCAAAATGATGTTTGTTTGTTTCAATTTTTGCCCTGTGTTTTTGATACGTCTGATTCAATTTTTGCACTGGTTTAGTCTTGTTAAAGGCTCTTGGCTTTATTTACAGTTTTCCAGTACAGTGAAACCTGAGTTTTGCGACCCCCATGTTTTGCGACCACCTGTCATATACGACCACTTTTTCTGGCACGGACGATTTGTAGTTGAAATATACCTGCAATGAGCGACCACCTGACACGGCAATTGGGCAACACTTCCGGTTTTTTGTTTTCACATGTGGTCGCATTCGCGTTAGTCTCCTTCGCAGACCTTCTTATGGCTCACATTCGCGTTTATTTACTACGAAAAAATGGGTATTTGTTTAACGTATTTCGGCAGTTTTACGTTGAGTTGGTCGCTAATAACAGGTACATATCTTGTTTGGGACACAAAAAACCGGTCGCTGGTCGCGTAAGGCACCGTATTTTAGTCTTGTTTTGCTTCTCTTTTGAGCATTATTTGATGAAAATCTGTGAATTTCTCCTGCCAAAGCCAAATACTTTTCAGTTGAAGTTTGAGAGTTAATACAATGACTGAACAATCCAAAACCATGAGTAATATTTGTTAACTTTAGACAAGTTGATCTTGACGATTGTTTACCACGACAAGTTTGTATATTTTACAACGGCTTGTTAACTTGGAAAGGAAAGTGACAAAACTGAGTGTCCACATCTAATAATTAATAAATGACTATTGGAAGATCGTAAGTAAAGCCAAGAGCTTTTAACAAGACCAAACCAGCGCAAAAATTGAATCTGAAATGTAACAAAAACACAGCGCAAAAACTGAAGTGAGCGACAGTACGAGATCATTCTGATGTGGAGAACATCGCTAATAAGACCATGATATTAAACACACAAATGTCAAATTTCTTTTATTTTAATATCCAAATAACATATTAACATTAATAAATCAAGACTGCACTTCTTTGAAGTGCTCTTGCTTTTTCCATTTCCCTTGTAAATCTTTATAAATCGCCATTTTCTTAACCTTGAAACAATGTTTATATAAAGAACCGCTGCGGGTCGTGGCACTACCAAAATGGCTGCTATGACATCACATCACTACCTGTCTGAACGACCACCTGTCCTTAACGACCACTTTTTCGTGGCACCAGGGGTGGTTGCAAAACTCAGGTTTCACTGTACTTAGTGTTTTTTTAGATGTGAACACCTCAGTTTTGTCACTTTCCTTTCCAAGTGAAAAGCAGTTGTAACATACACAAACTTATTGTGGTAACGATCATCACGATCAACTTGTCTAAAGCTAACAAATATTACTCATTGTTTTTAATTGTTCATTGTATTAACTCTGAAACATCAACTAAAGGAGTATTTAACTAGCTGACAAAAAAATTCACTCAGATTTTCATCAAATAATGCTCAAAAGAGAAGCAAAACAAGACTAAAATGCAACTGACCAGTGTTCCTAAATTATCTTTGGATTCAGCACTGAATCCCCTAGTACTCTTTTTGCTATAATTTTATGTACTTTGAGATACAGTACATGTATGTAGGATAAACTTTATTCCTACTTCTAAACTTTCTTAGTTGGAAAAAACTTGAAGGCAAAAACCATCTAATATTCAACATGCTTCCTGGTCAAGAACCTGACTTCAACACATCCTTGGATGTTCATACTGATAGAGCAATTCTAGCTGGTGGTGGTTTCTCAACATGGACATATCGTCCAGGATTTGACATCAGTATACCTGTCTTTAATTCATTAACATATGATTCACACTTTCACCAGGTCTCAAGGTAAGCTGCTCCACTGATTAATAGTTGGTGTGCTTCAAGGTGTATGTACAGTGTACTGTGGGTGTGTTGTCTGTTTCCATACTTTATTATTTTACTCTGTCTAACACCAGACGATTGTACTCGTTGATGGGAGAGCACCTGGAAAGTTGAGAGTGAAAGAGTGAAACCATAATTTTTTATTGGCAATTATTCCAAAAGCCAAAATGTGTGGTTCCAGAAAATATCCATACCCCCCCCCGGAAGACATTTTGGTTTTCACCCCCACCCCCCCCCACCCCTCCGGAATTTCCGTGTGACTGCATATCTAGGGGGATCCGGGGGCATGCCCCCCCGGAAATTTTTTGGAATTTGGATCTCTGAAATGGCATTTCCCGCATTCTGACAGCTCATTTGTGAAGAATTTTAAAAGTTTTAAAACGTGATTTTAATAGCGCATTTTGTCCTATTAACTGCATGAAATTTGGATCTCTCAAACGGCACTTCCCGTATTCTGACAGCACATTTGTGAAGAATTGTAAAAAACATGATTTTAATAGCGCATTCCTCCGAGTCCATGTCAGCCATATTTTTTTGTGAAAATCTCATTCAGAGCTGAGCCCCGTTCTTTATGCCTCCCTGTGTGCATGAAAGTCTTGACCCCAGACTGCAGCAAGCCTCTGCGAGGCATACGCGTGACTCATTTGCGGTCACATTTAAATTTTGATTTTCCCAAGAGATTGCACTCATTTGGGGATTACGAATAAGATTTAATTCGCTTTTAGCAGGATTTCAAGCGTTAAGTATTAAATACCAGCACGGAGCTCTACAAACAAAACTGAGGCGTGAGATCACTTATGTCCCGCGTGTGAGTGTGAGAATTAATGCTGAGGTGTGTGTCACACGTGCAAGGCGTGAGACTTGGTAGGTATGGGATATTTAACTCATTCTGCTTATACAAGTTCTCCCTAGCTTTGACAAGTAAAATCATAAGAGGCAGCTTTTGGCTGGCTCATGCAGGAATGGATTAAGTTGGTCCTAAGTAGCTCTATCCCCTAAAGTGGTTTAGATTTTGAATTCTAACATTTTAAACACCTTCACGTGGCAACTTTACTGATCTATGATCATGCATCTTTGTACCATCTGCATTATTTTATAATCTCACTTTTATACTTTATATCATATTATTTAGGCCTGTAAACAAACAATGGTTCTTGTTGTCTTCACAAGTTAACTACAACACTGATTTTAGAGCATCTCTTGAAATTCTTGCCACTTCTAAATCTGATGTATTGATTCTTAATCGCTGTCTAAAAGATGATCAAATGTTTACACGTTGTGATGGCAAAGCAATTTATAAATACCCTCAAATTCTCCAGGTACTGTACATTACTGTACATACACTGTAGTAGTAGTAGTTTTATTTTTGGTTTAAAACAGATAAGGATAAGATTATTTGAATGTCTCTTTTCATTTTGCTTTTGTGTTTAATATTTGTTGCACACAACATACATGTCTTTTATTGTTTTTTTTATAGCTCAGTACTTTTTGTGTCATTATTCGAGGGGCCAGGTTAGGCCAGTCAACACTAATGGATGCCCTGATGATGGTAGGTGAGATATGTCAAACATTAAAATAAATGCACTACAGTACAATCAAGCATTTCTTCAATCACCTTTCCAACTTTAAAGTACTGTACTACAATTGTACTTTATTTCAGTGATGCATAAATTCTGAAGTTCACTCTCAATTCTATTGCTCGTTCATGTATCTATGTCTGTTTGTTCATTCCTTCCTTTTTCTATTGTTTGTTCATTAATTTATTCAATCCTGAGTACTATCATTCATTCTATTTTTCAGTCTATTGTTAGCTCATTCATTTGTTCTATCATACATTATATTACAAGTTCATTCTTTCATCGAGATGATTTTAATGTGTCTTTCCATCCATCTATCCATCCATTCATCCATCCATCTGTTCGTTCAGCACATTTATTTTATATAAATTTACATCTTCTAAGTCTTGCAACAAACAATATCAATTAATGTCTTCTTATTTAGGGTTGCATTCCAGTTATTGTAGCTGACAATTACGTTTTGCCTTTCTCTGAAGTTATTGACTGGAAAAGGTGAGATAAGTGTGTTCCCAATGTCAGTTTTGTCAGAGTCTCTCCCATCATTCATTGGTCTAGTATGTTACTACAGCAGGAAACCGGAGTGCTCAGGAAACACTCTTCTCACTAGACTTCAACCTTGATAATGTATTTCTGTTTGTCATTATAGGGCAGCAGTGGTTATTCGGGAAGAACAGTTTTCAGATGTATATAAAATTCTCAAGACGTTTACTTCTCAAGAGATAGCTGATATGACCAAACAGGTTTGTATTAGAGAGAAGCCTTTATTAAAGAGAGGCGTTTATTTGAGAGAGGGAGGCGTTTATTAGAGAGGGGCGTTTATTACAGAGAGGTGCTTATTAGTGAGAAGCGTTTATTACAGAGAGGCGTTTATTAGAGAGAGGTGTTTATTAGAGAGAAAGGCGTTTATTAGAGAGAGAGGTGTTTATTAGAGAGAGAGACGACGTTTACTAGAGAGAGGTGTTTATTATAGAGAGAGAGAGGTGTTTATTAGAGAGAGAGGTGTTTATTAGAGAGAGAGGCGTTTATTAGAGAGGTGTTTATTACAGAGAGGTGTTTATTAGAGAGAGGTGTTTATTGGAGAGAGGTGTTCATTAGAGAGAGGCGTTTATTAGAGAGAGGTGTTTATTAGAGAGAGGTATTTATTAGAGAGATGTGTTTATTAGAGATAGGTGTATATTAGAGAGGCGTTTATTAGAGAGAGGCGTTTATTAGAGAGAGGTGTTTATTACAGAGAGGTGTTCATTAGAGAGGTGCTTATTAGAGAGAGGTGTTTATTAGAGAGAGGTGTTTATTAGAGAGAGGTGTTTATTAGAGAGAGGTGCTTATTAGAGAGAGGTGTTTATTAGAGAGAGGTGTTTATTAGAGAGAGGTGTTTATTGGAGAGAGGCGTTTATTAGAGAGAGGTGTTTATTAGAGAGAGGTATTTATTGGAGAGAGGCGTTTATTAGAGAGAGGTGTTTATTAGAGAGATGTGTTTATTAGAGAGAGGTGTTTATTGGAGAGAGGTGTTTATTAGAGAGAGGCGTTTATTAGAGAGAGGTGTTTATTAGAGAGAGGCGTTTATTGGAGAGATGTGTTTATTAGAGAGAGGTGTTTATTTGAGAGAGGTATTTATTAGAGAGAGGCGTTTATTGGAGAGAGGTGTTTATTGGAGAGAGGTGTTCATTGGAGAGAGGCGTTAATTAGAGAGAGGTGTTTATTGGAGAGAAGAGTTTATTAGAGAGAGGCGTTTATTAGAGAGAGGCGTTTATTAGAGAGAGGCGTTTATTAGAGAGAGGCTTTATTGGAGAGAGGTGTTTATTAGAGGGAGGCGTTCATTGGAGAGAGGTGTTTATTAGAGAGAGAGAGGCGTTTATTAGAGAGAGGAGTTTATTAGAGAGAGGTGTTTATTAGAGAGAGGCATTTATTGGAGAGAGGCTTTATTGGAGAGAGGTGTTTATTAGAGAGAGGAGTTTATTGGAGAGAGGTGATTATTAGAGGGATACGTTTATTACAGAGAGACGTTTATTAGAGGAAGGGACGTTTATTAGAGAGAGACGTTTATTACAGAGAGACGTTTATTAGAGGAAGGGGCGTCTATTTGAGAGATACGTTTCTTAAAGGGAAGCGTTTTTTAGAGAGAAGCGGGAGGACTTTATTAAATATTAGTATGAGTAGAGAGGCGTTTATTGAAGAGATATTCATAGTGAAAAAATAGAACAGTACTCTACAAAATTTAAATTATTATTTTAGGTCAGTCATCTGTGGACGAATTATTTCAGTTCAATGAAAAAGATTGGCCTGACTACGTTGAAAATTCTCAATGACCGAGTGTTTCCCAATTCTGGTTGGTCATACGAGGTAAGCATTGGGCATATACCGTATTTACTCGTTTAACCGCCGCCCCCAATTAAGGGCCGCCCCGATTAAGCGCCGCATATGAGAGCAAAAATATTAAAGAGCGCCACCCTCGAATAAGCGCCGCACTTATTCACAACAATGCGGTGCTTAATCGAAGCACCGTCAGAGAGAATTGTTCGAGAAGCCAAACTAAAAAGCAGCTACAGCCTCGGAAATTTATTGTCCTGTATTACAGTGTTTATATGTTCAAAGTGAGTATATTTCAATGTGAATGACAAGATAACATCTGAAACATGGTTATTTTGTTGATAAGATTTCTTGTTATTGTTTACAAATAAAATAATTTTTAAAGAGCGCCGCCCTCAAATAAGCGCCGCCCTCAAGTAAGTGCCGCATCCGAAACACTAAAAATTTAAAGAGCGCCGCGGCGCTTAAACGAGTAAATACGGTATGCTATTATTTATTCAATAAGTTCAACATGGAAAAAAATTAATCAAATTCAACATTATTTACACGTTGTAGCCTAAGAATGTTACGTCTGAAATTTAAAGAAAAAACGTCTGAATTAAATGTGTTCACACTTTGAAGCGTGACGACGAGTCTTTAGTCTTTATTCTGGCTAACGCCAGACGATTTTTTTCAACGCAGGGAGAGGTCCAGGGCTCAAAGTATTAAAAACTCATTTGAAAATGTATTCCTCGAAATTTATTGTCCATTGTCCGAAAGTTTTTTTCGTTAGAACATTTCTGTAGTTAAATTATACTTTTTAAGTGTTTTTTTCCGATTTTGCAATTAATTAAACGGACAACTCAAACTATTATTTTTGTATAGGACTGGAACACTCCAAACATCCCATCTTCTAGCCGTTCCAGGGTAAGTGTGTATGATTTTCGACTTACTTTCTCTCACGATATCATCTGAGTTCGTTTTCCGGACTGGTCCGGATACGCAAAACGATGCTATCTCATTGGTTGCTGAGCAGTCGGAATCCTACAATATTGACCGCTCGGAACTATTCGGACAATACGCTTCTTTCTCGGATCGTTTCGGATCGTTAAGTTTTTCTCGGACCTGTTAGTTTCGACGGAAAAATTTCTGAGTTGATTTGAATCCAAATAACAGAAAACTAGGTATCTTTATTCAAATATTTTAAACAATAAAATGTTTTAGAACATTACTGCTGGGTTTCTTTGACGTTGTTCACCTAAAAACACGACAAATGAAAGTCGAATTGGTGCAAACAAAAGCGATACGAAAAAGCTAACAAGTAAGGTAACGCCAAACTCGGAAGACGAAACAACGTTGAACCCTTCGTTGAACCACGATGTTATCTGATTGGTTACTGAGCGGTCGGAATCCTACGATTATCGACCGCTCGGAACTACTCGGACAATACGCTTTCTTTTTCGGATTTTTAAGTTTTTCTCGGATCTGTAAGTTTCGGCGGGAAAATTTCTAAGTTGGTTTGAATCCAAGTAAAAGAGAACTGGGTATCTTTACTCGAATATTTCAAACAATATAATGTTCTGGGACATTACTGCTGGTTTTCTTTAAAGTTCCTCGCCTAAAAACACGGCAAATAAAGGCCGAACTGGTGTAAACAAGAAGCCACACGAAAAGGTAAGGTAACGGCAAAGAGAAGACGACAACAGCGTTGAAAACTTTAACCAAAATCCTTATAATAAATATCTTATTAATTTCGTTTGTTCGGTATTTACGGGGAAATATTTTCTTTCATGTTTTGTACGAAAATCTAAACAAACTAAACTATGAAGAGCTTCGCTTGAAACGTCAGTATTTCGTTGTTAAACATCTCGGCAGTTTATCAAATTTCTGCTTTACTCTATTCAAAACACTACCTGTAGTGGCTACGCTATACCGGATAATTCTACCAGTTTAAATTGTTTTCCCGAGGTCTAGTAAGGGTCATTCTTCGATGGTCCATTGTTACTATATCTACCAGTCATATAAAGTGTTTTGTTTAGAGGTCCAGTAAGGACCATTCCTCGCTGTTCCAGTGTTAGTACAGGAGGAAACTAGGATAAACTAAATAACTTTATTTATACTGGATAGCTCTATCATTTATATCTAAACTGTTCTACCTGTAGAGGTCCATTAAGGGACATTCCTCATTGGTTCAGTGTTACTACA
Organism: Corallium rubrum; assembly: GCA_964035015.1. Classification (NCBI taxonomy): domain Eukaryota; kingdom Metazoa; phylum Cnidaria; class Anthozoa; order Scleralcyonacea; family Coralliidae; genus Corallium; species Corallium rubrum. The sequence continues at coordinate 9,147,672 of OZ036012.1, read as the reverse complement.
TGAGGAAACCATAGTAAACTATATTAACTTTATTTATACTGGATTAAAGAAATACCAAATGGTTTTCCGTGTTTGGATACTCTGAGCCAAACACGCGGGAAATTGCGAGACTGGAGAAAAGCGTAACAAAACACGAGCCGTATAGGCGAGTGAATCGAGCAATTTCCCAAGTGTTTGGATAAGAGTCTCCAAACACGGAAAAAACCCATTTGGTATTTCTTTTATAAAATAATCACAAGTGAATATGATATACTGTCCGACATTTTCAAAAAATCGTTTTGGCGGGAATTTTCCGTGTTTTGATACTCTGATCCAAACACGACAATTGACCAATCAGGGTTCGCGTAGTATACATGTTATTTTATAAAACCCTATCAGTTATATCTATATTTAGTATAAATTTACAAGTTTATAATGCAAATCCTCGAATTTCATTGGCTATTGCAGGGTTTATAATTGGTGATATAAACCTCTTGGATAAACCAATGAAAGTCATTCTTTTAAAAAAATTGACCAATCACAAAATGCGTAGTATAACACGAACAATGATCATTAGAGCCAGCGGTTGTTCTGTTAAGCAACAATGGCGCCGAAATTATAACGGAGTATGCAAATGAAAGAAGAAATTGAACATTTAGGCGAAGCAATACGTTCTACAGATAACAAAAACGGCTACAAAATGTTTAGAATGGAAATTATTAATGGTAAGAGCGTTAAATTGTTTATCTGTGTTCGTTTAAAACGAAATAACTGCAAACAAAACACATTTCAAAATTACGCTTGCTGTTGACAAGATTTCGTGATGTAAACTATATGCTAAATTGAATGTTTCTTTCAACTTTTTGTCACTTTTACAAATCAAATGAGTGGATATATATTTTTTCAATATTGTACATGAAAATCCATGCTAAATTATGCAAGAAAACTTTACTTTTCCATCAGTTACTGTATGGGCCAAGGAGATGTCCGAAATGACGGTTGAACGTTTGTTGTTGGCAGTTAAAAAATGTATTAAACGAGCCTCAAAGAATATGTTATGGTCGAGAATTTATTTAACGTTTGCTGATAAATTTATACTAAAACAATTAGACAACTCGCCCTCGTTTTCTATGAGCGATAGTCAACTCGGCTTCGCCTCGTTGGCTATTCGCTCATAGAAAACTCGGGCTCGTTGTCTAATTGTTAAGTATAAACTGTCCTCGCTAGAGGTCCAGTAAAGGCCATCCTTCACCAGTCCAGTGTTACTACAGGAGGAATCTGGAGGAAGCTAAACTAACTTTATTTATACTGGATAACCCTATCTGTCATAACTGTTCTCCCTAGTGGTCCAGTATTCAGTAAGAGTCGTTCTACGATGGGCCAGTGTTACTACTACAGGAGGAAATTGGAGTACATGGAGTTGCCGTCTGTGTTTTGTAGAACTGGGAAGGTCGCGGGTTTAAATCCCAGCCGGGGTCGAGTAGAGTTTTCTTTACTCACCACTCGGGGTAGCATTTTAATGTCACTCTTCCTTGTACTTGCAGGATATTATCCATTCACCTTTCATTGTGCCGTTAATGTCTTCAAAACAAAAGGGATTCACAGCCGTTGTCCTTACGTACGACCGTGTTGCGATGCTCTTTCGTGTTCTCAAGCAAGTTGATCGAGCTCCGAGTCTTGCCAAGGTATACCATTTTATTATTTACTTGAGGTGCTTTCATTAATTCTGCTTAAAGTGCAAATGAAGCGAAAATTAAGTCAGTCTTATTTGAAAGAACACTTAAAATGACAAAGTAACATGTTTTTCGTTTCCTTGCTTCGTTCTTGAGATATTTTAGTTCGTTTGATATGCAAATTAAACATTTTGATGTCATGTGCGTAATGAGTTATCGAAAAAAGGTTTATATCTTTGATATTGTCAAATATAATTACCTGAAAATCTACATGTTTAGTGTTCTGAGCGAAACACACCCACATGCTTCCTTTGAATTAATTTGCTTTGATAATAGGAAAGCTATATAACTTTTTTCGATTACTCATTATGCTATCAAACAAACTGAAATATCTCAAGAACGAAGCAAGGAAACGAAAAACTGCAAAAGATGTTAGTAATTTTAAGTGTTCTTTCAAATAAGACTGATTTAATTTTCGTTTAATTTGCACTTTAATTAATTAATTACATTACGGTGGCTCCCTACTGTTTCTTTAAAAGTTGAAACAATGCAAGTGTCGACTTCAGAAAGTGCTCATGAATATTTTGGAAATGAATGAAACTCACATTATGTATAACGTTCAAGGCATTAAATAGTAGTTAGTTTCAGAAATTGCAGCTTGATGTTAGTAATAAGTGTCAGTTGTTTGCTGTACACGCTGTGTTAGTTAGTAATACTCAGAAAAACTCTGAGCTCTAAGCGGGAGTTATCTGAGTTCTAGTGGCTCAATGGTTAGAGCGTCTGGCTAGCATTCAGAAGGTTGTGGGTTCGAGTCCCGCTTAGAGCTCAGAGTTTTTCTGAGTATTACTAACTAACACAGCTTGTACAGCAAACAACTGACACTTGTTGCATTAAATACTGTTAACGTAAAGTATTTCATCCGTTGCTATGACGACAGTGACGTTTCAAAATGGCCGTAAATTTACATTTAATTCAATTTATTTCAAAAACAAGTTCGGTGACCCCCAAATATTTTTGCATTAAAACATTTCTCTGAGTTTCAGTAATCAATAGGCAGATTTTAAAAAAATTCTGTAGATCCAATTTTTTTGCAAATAGAAAACCATAATTTTTCTTCGATAAAAGAATTGGATATACAGAATTTGTTTAAAATCTGCCTATTGATTACTTAAATTTGAAGAAATGTTTTAATGAAAAAAATATTTGGGGGTCACCGAACTCGTTTTTGAAATAAATTGGATTAAATGTACATTTATGGCCATTTTGAAACGTCACTGTCGTCATAGCAACGGCTAAAACACATTATCTGCTAACCGTATTTATTATTAATTCTTTGAAAGTTTTCATGGCGATAATGTAATATATATAAGTTTTGTGGAAAATTGTGAAAAAGCAAAGAAATATTTTACGTGGTGTTTCCACAAAACTTATTTATATTATAGTATTTATTGTCTTGGACATCATTCTATGCATAACGTTAGTTTCGTCTTTTTCAAAATATTCATGAGCCGTTTCTGAGGTTGAAACTTGCATTTTTCCCAACTTTTCAAGAAACAGTAGGGAGCCACCTTAAGTCATATAATAGCTTCATAAAATGCTTTTGTTTTTCTTAACCTTTAATTATATTAGTTTTCGAAGAAATTGTGATTCTTTTTTTTTTATTTTAGATTGTGGTCGTATGGAATAATCTTGACAAACGTCCTCCTCCAGGTACGGTAGTGATTCAGTAAAGATCCCGAACTAACCCGTTCTCACTTGCGTGGACCGGTTTAAAACGGTTCCTTTACCATTGTACTCTGTTTAAAACCAGATTATTTCACCCTGTCTAACGGCAGACGTTAGGCAGCAATGGGCTAACAAGTTAGATTAAATTTTTACCATGCATGGCTACATATGAGAAAAGTGTTTCCTGTTTGTCTCTACGAAACATCACAGGTTTTCTCCTGTATACTGCGGTTTCCTCTTACTGGACCTCTATAGGAAGAACAGTTTAGATGATTGCTAGAGTTATCCAGTATAAGTATAAGTATAGCTAGTTTATTTTACACTTCTCTAGGGAGAAGAGTTCAGATATAACTTATATGGTTATTCAGTATAAATAAAGTCATATTAGTTTAGTCCCGTTTCTTCCTGTAGTCACACTGGACCAATGAGGAATGGTCTATAGATCGTTTTCACTCACGTGATCGGTGCCCCCATTGGGGTGGTGAAACAATACGAAATATTTGAATAAGAAAGAGCTAATTCCCATACCGTACACCAATATGGCCGCCATTTCATTGTTTTAGTACACCAATATGGCCGCCGTGACGTCAGATGAAAACGATCTATACTGGACCTCTAGGGAGAACAGTTTAGATATGACTCATTGGGTTATCCAGTATAAATAAAGTTAGTTTAGTTTAGTTTAGTTTAGTTTAGTTTAGTTTAGTTTAGTTTAGTTTAGTTTAGTTTAGTCCAATGAGGAATGGTCTATACTGGACCTCTATGGAGCACAGTTTAGATATCACTGATATGCATGTTATCCAGTATAAATAAAGTCAGATTAGTTTAGTCCAATGAGGCATGGTCTTTACTGGACCTCCAGGGAGAACAGTTTAGATGTGACTCATTGGGTTATCCAGTATAAATAAAGTTAGTTTAGTTTTGAAGGAAAAAACTCTTGGTCCGCATCGCTCACTATGTACTTTAATTCATTCACAGTTTCGGAGTGGCCTAAACTTACAAAGCCAGTTGAAGTGATTGAAACAAAAGCCAACAAGCTCAGCAACAGGTGCAGTAACAAAATATAAACAAAATAGTAACAAAAATAATAATGGATGGAATATTAATGTTATTGTATACAGACGTTGTCGGTAAGAGGCGTCAAGCCTATGTGACCAGACCGAAAGGGAGTATGGGTAGAAATCACCGAAACAATAAAAGCACATAAATATGTACATAACGATTTACAATATCGAGCCATGCCTCGACCTTACAGTGAAGACGTCGGTGGCGAGCGGTTTGGATGGTTGATAACCTCGGCATCACAATTGAAGAAGTTGCTATTTATTTGAGAGTTACCTGCTCGTTATACAACGCTATACAACGCCACAAAACGCTATATGTCGAAATATTTAGCTTGGGGAAGAGTAACCTCAGAGAAACTAGGGAGACCAATTTCACTCGCCATTGTCAGCCGGCCAACTATTGAATTTCCATTTCTACCCATACTCCCTTTCGGTCTGGTCGCGTAGGCTTGACCCCTCTTACCGACAACGTTTATTGAAATAGCTGTATGTATATATAAACACAAAACATTTATGTTTCATGATTTTTTTTAGGTTTCACCCTTACAAAGAAATTGAAACGGAGGCCATTTTTTCTCTGGACGATGATATTGTTATGTTAACGGCGGATGAAATTGAGTTTGGCTTTCAAGTAAGTTCTAATAATATAGAATCATGATATAGGTGCTACTCTGGGTGACGAACTATTAACCAGATAAGTAGAGAAAAACTCTACTCAACCACGGCTGGGAGTCGAACGCCGACTTTAGGCTTACTAGTCCAACGCTCTACCGACTCTATGATAATGTGAGGACTTGAATTGGATAAAACGTACCTAAAATAGTTTCTATAGACGCGGTTAGTACTTGGATTAGTGACAGCCTGTGTGCACTCAATAAAGTTGTTGACGAGGAGGAGGAGGAGGAGGAGGAGGAAAAGGGGGAGGAAGGGAAAGTGATGATAATGAGGAGGAGGATAGTTTACTTCAGGATAAACTAAATATTACCTACATTGCGATATACCTAAACCTATTCTGTTCTTGTTTTTTTATCCAGGTTTGGTCTGAATTTCCCGATAGGCTCGTCGGCTTCCCTGGTCGTCTTCATACGTCGAGTAATGTGACAAAAAAGTTGAGGTATGAGTCAGAATGGGTGAATGAGGTTTCAATGGTACTAACAGGAGCTGCTTTTCACCACAAGGTAAAATGATGTTGTGTGTATAACTGTTTTATATTCGCAAGGTCGAAATCACGACATTAGTCGGAAACTACAATCAGTGACAAAACACCTTGGGACATCTCGCATTGTTGGTACTTACCTATATTTCTTTCAATTATTTTGGCAGTAAAGTATATCCCTCCCTCCCCCTCCCTATTCAATGTTGAATTTAAAGTAATGAACTCAGTGAACGTTGAAACGAACGCCTGAAGAGTCACCAACATTGAACAGGGGGGGGGGGATACTTGCAGCGGAAAATATTGTCCTTTAGGTTGAAGTGTCCCAACACTTTTGTCACTGATTGTAGGTTTATATGCCGAAAACAAGGCAGCTACTTTTGATAAATGTGATGCTTATCACTGGTAATAAAGTGTTAAGACAAATATACAAAAACACAATATGACTTGATATAAGTACTGAAGATATATCAGTGTTATAGTCAAGTCCATCTTATTTGAGGCGGAGCCTCAGTCCGAATCTAAACCATTCAAATCCAAGCTTTTCAGAACAATGTCAACTCCTAACACATTTCGAGTCGAATGACTCGCCTTGCCATTTCGAGTCCAAGTTCAATTGTCAGTCTTAAGTATATGGTGTTGAACCTTGTGTTCGGTAAACCTGTCGTATACTGTATAACTATATGAATAAATAATAATTAGGCTTTATTGAAAACTTTGCAGTTGCAGAAGCAAACTGAATTACGTTATCATACAAATTAAATATATGTACGACTAAAAAATATTATATACAATAATATAATTCTAAAATAGTTAATATCTATAAAAAATGTTGAATGGCAAACGGTATATAGCTTTTCTTTCCGAACAGAACGTTCGGCATTTAACTAGGGAGAAATTTCTCTTTTGTCTCAAGTTATAGGTTAGTGGTTCTCTCTTAGGTAGAAGATCAGAGAGTTTGTTATTGTCAGTAGTCAAATTTCTGAAGAACCTTTTGCATAAGGTGTCTCTTCTCGATGAAAGAAGGTTGAGACCACTTCTAGCAAGTGATTCAGCGTAGCTTAGATCATATAGATAATATAAGGAATGACTTTTTAATTTATTTACAAATTTAGTATAATATATTACAATATATTATACAAGGCGAACAAACAATAGGGCACGTGGTCTCCTACAAGGTTTGACACCTGTAAACCCAGGGTTTCTTGATCTCCTACTTGGATCAGTCTTTAGTTATACACCCATGTGTTTACATACTCATGTATGTTTATAAGAGTAAGTACAAAAACTACTGCAAAAAATATTCTGATTAACACAAACATAAAGTAAAAATATGGACATGAAGATACTTAGGACAGATTCACTCATAACTTGTAATATGAGTGAACTCATAACTCATAACTAACTAATATTGTCTTCGTCGGGTAAAACTTTAAGTCTGTTAAAAGGTCAATGTGGACAATGACTATAGGATTACAGTTGATTTTCTTCTTTCTTCTACATCTTTAACATCTCTGTTTGGCTTACACTATGCAGCTATAAGCATATAGGTCTTCTTTTTCTTTTTTTTTCCAACAGCTTTAAGTAATTACTTCAAGCAACAAATTACTAACAAAATAACAATAAATTATTACTATTAAGCACCCCAAAAGCGATGATGCGAACGGCACCTCTACTAAATTAAAATTTCTAAAAAAAGTAGTTTGTAAAATATTTGCTTTGGAAAATTAACGTAAATTTATAAGTGCTTGATTATAACTTATGCCCTGTGGCAAGGACAATTGTGTACAAGAGTCCATGTACATGGCTTATCAATGTCGAAAGTTGAATGAATTGACCAAGGTTAAAAATGTCTTTTTCAAAAACTTCTTAAATGCTGAAGGATTGGGGAAACTGCTAGGCACAGTTACTGTACAGGTGAAGTTCCAGAGTTTGGTAATACGATTAAAATATGAGGCCTGAAAGCTACTGGTTTTATTCCTTTTACAGGTCTAGTGTATAACAAAATTTAAAGTATGTTTACAAAAGCAATCAATACGACTTTATTAGCTGTTTATCTTGGTAAGCACCACGCTATACCTCAATGCCATACAAGAACAAGGTCATAAGAAGACTATCATCTAATGCACGAAGTTGATCCTTACTGTAGCGATAATACTTGCACATTCATTGAATGGATATTTTAAAAATGGATAATTAACAAATAGACAACAAGCCTGAGTTATGTATACTACCTACGGGTTGTGTATTAAGTAGTGTAACAAACTATTATTTTAAAGAAACAAACTAAAACGTCAGCAAAATGCGAGTTTTCCGCCATTGTTTTAGATTTAAAACCTGACTCTTTCGCTACTAATGGTCTATCACCATTAGACAGTGAGTCAGGCAATCGGAATGCTGCACTTGTAATAGTCCACTAGTTGATTTATATACTAAGGGCCTGTTTAGACCAGGTGCCCGGGTACGGTGCTGGGGCACGGGCCACTGGTTCACATTCACCCATGCCCTGGATCTGATAAGCGTTCACACAGAAAGCTTTTCATGGCTTTTGTAGCTATTTTGTGGCTTTGAGGCTTCGAATTACAAGGAATATTGAGTAAAAAGCGTTGGCACCACTTTGGGCACTCCGGCACTATGAAAACGTGTTCACATTAGTGCCCGTACCCGAGCACGGTGCCCGGGTACTACCTCAACGCACGGTGCCCGGGTACTACCTCAACGCACGGTGCCCGGTTTTCATTAGTTTGAGTTGGGCACCGCAAAAAAGTCGTGTTCACACTAGTCTTGGTTTTCATCTGACGTCACGGCGGCCATATTAGTGCACAGAAACAATGAAATAGCGGCCATATTGGTGCACAATTCTTATCCTATGGAAATTTAAATCTATTCTTATTCAAACATTTCCTATTGTTTTACCACCCCAACGGGGCCACCGATCACGTGAGTAAAAACGGTCCATATGTGGATTGTCCAATTGGGTGCACGTATTTCATCACATGTAAGACTTTTTATATCTGATTCAACTTATTGACATCAATAAATACTAATGAATATAGAATTTTATAGGATTTCCTTTTATATTTAAGGAAATCATCCAAACAAACAGATGTAGCAATCATGCTATTATTTTGTTGCAACCATTTGACATCACATCATTCAATATGGCGCCGTCCGCTTGTGAGCAATTTTGTTGGAAAACGAAATTATTTTTGAATAATTTTTAAGGCATTTTTAAAACAGATGACAATGGTGACTTTTTTATGCATATTTGTTCAGAACGTCGCGAATATTTTTTACATTGGGTATTTGTTTCAGTATTTTAGCCATGCGTTTACCTACATGATGCCTGCTAGTGTACGAAACTGGGTGGATGAACATATGAACTGTGAAGATATTGCTATGAATTTCTTGATTGCCAACTACACTGGGAAAGCTCCTATAAAGGTGAGAGCTACAGTCTACTAGTCTGGGGTTTTTTTCTTTACTATTGTATTCTTGAGAGTAATGTACTCTACGCAAGTAAGTTACTCTTCACGTGCTTTATAAGTGCTGTCGTTATTACCACGTTGACTGATTCTTTCTGTTTCATTCTCTTATTTTAATTCCCTGTCTCCTGGCTGGCTGCCTGCCTGTCTGTCTGTTTGTGTTTCTCTGTCTGTCTGTCTGTCTGTCTGTCTGTCTGTCTGTCTGTCTGTCTGTCTGTCTGTCTGTCTGTCTGTCTGTCTGTCTGTCTGTCTGTCTGTCTGTCTGTCTGTCTGTCTGTCTGTCTGTCTGTCTGTCTGTCTGTCTGTCTGTCTGTCTGTCTGTCTGTCTGTCTGTCTGTCTGTCTGTCTGTCTGTCTGTCTGTCTGTCTGTCTGTCTGTCTGTCTGTCTGTCTGTCTGTGTTTGTTTGTTCGTTCGTTCGTTCGTTCGTTCGTTCGTTCGTTCGTTCGTTCGTTCGTTCGTTCGTTCGTTCGTTCGTTCGTTCGTTCGTTCGTTCGTTCGTTCGTTCGTTCGTTCGTTCGTTCGTTCGTTCGTTCGTTCGTTCGTTCGTTCGTTCGTTCGTTCGTTCGTTCGTTCGTTCGTTCGTTCGTTCGTTCGTTCGTTCGTTCGTTCGTTCGTTCGTTTTGTTTGTTTGTTTGTTTGTTTGTTTGTTTGTTTGTGTCTGTTTGTTTGTTTGTTTGTTTGTTTGTTTGTTTGTTTGTTTGTTTGTTTGTTTGTTTGTTTGTTTGTTTGCTTGCCTGTCCGTCTGTTTGTTTGTTTGTTTGTTTGTTTGTTTGTTTGTTTGTTTGTTTGTTTGTTTGTTTGTTTGTTTGTTTGTTTGTCTGATTGTCTCTTTGTCTGTCTGTCTGTCTGTCTGTCTGTCTGTCTGTCTGTCCGTCCGTCCGTCCGTCCGTCCGTCCGTCCGTCCGTCCGTCCGTCCGTCCGTCCGTCCGTCCGTCCGTCCGTCCGTCTGTGTTTGTTTGTTTGTTTGTTTGTTTGTTTGTTTGTTTGTTTGTTTGTTTGTTTGTTTGTTTGTTTGTTTACTTGTCTGTTTGTATGCTTGTTTGTTTGTTTGTTTGTTTGTTTGCTTGCCTGTCTGTCTGTCTGTCTGTTTGTTTGTTTGTTTGTTTGTTTGTTTGTTTGTTTGTTTGTCTGATTGTCTGCCTGTCTGTCTGTCTGTCTGTTTGTTTGTTTGTTTGTTTGTTTGTTTGTTTGTTTGTTTGTTTGTTTGTTTGTTTGTTTGTTTGTTTGTTTGTCTGTCTGTTTGTTTGTTTGTTTGTTTGTTTGTTTGTTTGTTTGTTTGTTTGTTTGTTTGTTTGTTTGTTTGTTTGTTTGTTTGTTTGTTTGTATGCTTGCTTGCTTGCTTGTTTGTTTGTTTGTTTGTTTGTTTGTTTGTTTGTTTGTTTGTTTGTTTGTTTGTTTGTTTGTTTGTTTGTTTGTTTGTTTGTTTGTTTGTTTGTTTGTTTGTTTGCTTGCTTGCTTGCTTGTTTGTTTGTTTGTTTGTTTGTTTGTTTGTTTGTTTGTTTGTTGTCTGTCTGTCTGTTTGTTTGTTTGTTTGTTTGTTTGTTTGTTTGTTTGTTTTTCTGTTCGTTCGTTTGTTTGTTTGTTTGTCTGTTCGTTCGTTCGTTCGTTCGTTCGTTCGTTCGTTCGTTCGTTCGTTCGTTCGTTCGTTCGTTCGTTCGTTCGTTCGTTCGTTCGTGCGTGCGTGCGTGCGTGCGTGCGTGCGTGCGTGCGTGCGTGCGTGCGTGCGTGCGTTCGTTCGTTCGTTCGTTCGTTCGTTCGTTCGTTCGTTCGTTCGTTCGTTCGTTCGTTCGTTCGTTCGTTCGTTCGTTCGTTCGTTCGTTCCTTCGTTCGTTCGTTCCTTCGTTCGTTCGTTCGTTCGTTTGTTTTTCTGTATCGGTTCGCTTGTCGTTCCATATGTCTTTCCATTCTTTCCACTCGTCATTATTATCTCGCCCTATAGTCATCGATAATTTTCCACAAACCTGACTAAAGCCCACCTTTCAGGTCACCCCAAGGAAGAGATTCAAATGTCCAGAGTGCACAACAACAGAAACTCTTGACTCAAACCCAGCACACTTTATTGAAAGATCCGCGTGTATCGAGGAATTTGTCAAATTATACGGCACACTACCGTTGAAGACCGCTGAATTTCGTGCCGACCCTATTCTATTTAAAGACGACATACCATCTCGGGGAAAACGCTATAAAAATGTCGGTACCATTTAGAAACCTGTATATAATGTATTATAAATAGATCACTGACAATTTATGTTTACCCAAAGCGTTGTGTGCGCGTCTTTGGTAACCGTTTTATATCTACTGTATACTAAGAGCTTCCAGTGGCATGGTGGCAGGGATGGCCGGGGAGGCCAAGGCCCCCCCCCCCCCCAACTGGGGTTGTAGAAGGGGCGCCAAAACTAGCAAGGCCGCCAAAACTTAACAAAATAAATAAATTTCTTTGTATAGCTATGTTTTCAATGGTGGGATATAAATATCTGAAATCTGTAATCTTTTGTGTTTTCTATGAAGTTTTATAATCTTCAGAATTCTGTAAAATCTCACTCCAAAATGCAGGAAATGGTATATCAGACTCTAGATTTCAAAATTTTCCGGGGGAGCATGCCCCCGGACCCCATGTTTAACGCTACTTCGGCGCCAGTAAGGCCACCCCAGCCTGAAACTTGCCACCACGCCACTGAGAGCTTCCAATGGAGAGTGAAACTCTAATTCTGTAATCTCCTACCCAAGCAGTCATTTTGTTTCAGTGTATCGGGAATTCTGTTCGCCTAGTGGAGATTGTGTTTTGACTTTTGTCTATGATGAAATATCTTTAGATTTTAGTGTACAGGTTACTGTATTTATGCTTCAATCTCATCTAAAACTTCTTTCCCAAGCACTTGTGCGTGTTCACCACAGCTACAGGCTTATAGCTAGGTAGGTTAGCTTAGCTTATAGCTTGTGTTGAATAGATGCTTAAAGTATTCTTGAAAGCGGAGAAAGTAAACAAAGTTATTGACCATTGAACTATGCTGATATTAACAATTGCAAACTAATTGGCAGTGACAAACGAGATAGGTTGTTAGATTTGAACAATAAATACGTTAATTAACGGAAATAGGCTAACGCTTGATTACAGTGTGTGATGTCGCAATAGATCTTATCAAACTTGAACAACAACGTTTTGGGTTAAGTTCTGTTTTGTTATCTTGCATTCTTCGATAAAGCGCTATACAGATACCCTGCATGGTTATAAGTAAGCTAAATAGAGCGATATATTAGTAAAAAAAGGCTTGATTTAGTATGTATATAAGAAAAGAAAGAAACTATTCTGAGGAATAGCGCAATCTAGATCAACGGATTCAAATTTTATAATTGGAACAGCAAAACAGGAACACATCACTCAAAACAAGTTATGTATACACTATGCAATATCCTGTCTGCGTCTAAGCTAAATAGGTAGAGTAAAAATAGGGCTTGATTTACGTATAACAAAAGAAAGTAACCTTTCTGACGAATAGCGCAATCAGCGCACAATCTAGATCATTATTAACTGGAATAACAAAAGCAAAATAGGAAAACATAATTCAAAACAAGTTATGTAATCTTAAAATGCTCATTAATTAATAATTCATGAGGAAAACACAAAATAAATCAATACCGTAGCAGTGGTTGTAAATCGGATACAGCATCGTCCTGATTTACATAAACTTTAGCTTGGATTTTCTCGGCTAAAACAGACCGTATCCCCAAAATAGTTGGTGAACTTGATTGCTTAGATGCATTTGTACTTTATTCGCAGCCGAGCTGTATCTGATTTACTACGGCTCGCTTGCAGCTTGCCTTGTAAATCAGATACAGCTCGGCTGCTCATGCTGTATCTATTACATACAACATCCTGTCTGCGTCTAAGCTAAATAGAGGGGTAGAGTAAAAATAAGGCTTGCTTTATTGCGTATAAGGAAAATAAAAGCAACTTTTCTGACAAATAACAAATTAGGGCGCAATCTAGATCAAGTTATTTTAACTGGAATATAACGAAAGAAAAATAGGAACATTCCGTCTACATATAAGCTAACTAGAGAAATTAAGTATAAATATATAAGGATTGATTTATTATGTATGGAAAAGGAAAGGCGCTGTTCTGCCGAATAGCGCAATCTAGATCAAACTCTATTAATTATAGAACAACAAAACAGCAAATTCAAAACAAGATCTTGCATGTCTGCGTCTAAGCTAAATAGATAGGTAGAGTAAAAATAAGGCTCGTCTTACCACGTTTAAGGAATAGAAAAGCAACTTTTCTGAAAATAGCAAATTAGGGCGCAATCTAGATTAAGCTATTATAACTGGATAATGAAAGCAAAATAGGAATACACTAATTCAAAACAAGAATTGCAGAGAGAAATGTGTCGAAGGGCCTTCGCTCGAAACGTTAGACTCCTGCGTTCTCTGTCTAACCTTACTATATTTCGGTTGTTGATTTATTATGTATGGAAAAACCGGAAAGACAATGTTCTGACGAATAGCGTAATTTAGATCAAACTCTATATTAATTATAGAACAGCAAAGCAGGAACCAATAATTCAAAACATTTTATGTATGATGCACTAGACATACATGTAATATCCAGTTGAGTATAGCTAAATAGAGCAAAAAATAAAGGTTTTGATTTACTATATATGGAAAAAGAAAGTTCTATCTAGTTCTATCTATATCTGTTCTTTCTAGTTCTTTATAATTAACCAAATCAGGAACATATAATTTAAAACTAGTTGTGTTTACAATATCCTGCATGTTAGCAGCTAAATTGAGAGATAGAGTAAAAATAATGTATGAAAATTATGTATGGAAAAAGGAAAGGCACTGTTAAAAAGAAAGAGTTATATATAGTTCTATCTATATCTGTTCTTTCTAGTTCTTTATAATTAGAACCATAAAAGCAAGGCAGGAACACATAATTTCAAACAAGTTGTATATATACAATTTCCTGTTAGATGTTAGCAGCTAAATTGAGGGATATAGTAAAAATAATGTATGAAAACTTATGTAGGACACATAATTTATAAACAAGTTGTGCATACAATACCCTGCATGTTTACAGCTAAATTGAGGGATAGAGTAAAAATAATGTTTTAAAAGGAAAGGTACTGTTCTGACCAGCGTGATCTAGATCAAGTTCCTTTAATTGGAACAGCGAAAACAAAGCAGGAGCATTCAAAACACTCATATATACACTATAAAATATCCTGTCTTAGGGACCGTTCATTATTTATCGGAGGTGGGGGTGGTGTGAGAAATTGCCAAACTTTCTTCTTTTTTTTCAGGTACCCCCGAAGCAAATTCAAAAATTTGGTAGCCCCCCTGTTTTTATTTGACATAATTTCAGTGCCCCGTCCCCCCCCCCCCCAACCCTTCAAATCCTGACATTAATCTTAAAACTAACCCCACCCACCCTACCTAAAAAAACCCTCAAAATTCAACCCCATTAACCCCAAACGTAACCTTAACCCTAAATATAACCTTAACCCCAACCTTAATTCCCACCCGACGACCCACACATTAAACCAATTGTCACCTTAACCTTCTCCTTAATCTCAATCATAATTATTACCCTAACACCTTAAACCTCAAATTATAAACCATTCTCCACTACTATTCACCAACACAATACACCAAGGATGGTAAGTCACAACCAGGATCTAAATACCTGAGCCTTTATATGGTTTACTTTTACTTTTATTTTACATTTTACAAAACAACACAAAATAATTCCAACTAAAGGCTTTTCTGAATGATTTTTCCCAATAAGAAATGTTTGTTTGTATAATAATGTTGATCATCAAAGACTCTTATCTTTGTTTAATACAAAAACTTCATGCCCCCCTTAAGAACTTATAAATTATTTCAGGGTCCCCCCAAAAGAAGTAGCAAAAATTTCAGGTCCCCCCATTTTCTCACCCATCCCCCTCCCCCCTCCGATAAATAATGACCGGTCCCTTAGTATAAGCTAATTGGAGTAAAAGATAATGCAAACACGATTGGCCCGGCTCGTTCGCGTAGTTATAGACCACTTTCATGTAAGGACCATTGCTTTAAAGCCTAGTTCTCATATGTCGGCGATGAGGGCTACGCGACGTCGGCGACATGTGAGAACGTGCTTCAAGTGTCATGCGATGACATTTGAAGCACGTTCTTATATGTGGCCGACGTCGCATAGCCCTCATCGCCGATCATCGGCGACATATGAGAACTAGGCTTAAATATTCTTTAATGTGCGCCTAACTGAACCTTTGTGACCTCGTTATGAAGTAAAGATCCTTTTGAATTGCAGACACAAACGAGGCCAGAAAGGTTTATTAAGGGGGAGTTTACATGCATTAGGCCAGGGAGGGAGGCAGGCAGGCAGGCATGCAGGCAGGGAGGCATGCAGGCAGGGAGGCAGGGAGGGAGGGAGGGAGGGAGGGAGGGAGGGAGGGAGGGAGGGAGGGAGGGAGGGAGGGAGGGAGGGAGGCAGGCAGGCAGGCAGGCAGGCAGGGAGGGAGGGAGGGAGGCAGGGAGGGAGGGAGGGAGGGAGGGAGGGAGGGAGGGAGGGAGGGAGGGAGGGAGGGAGGGAGGGAGGGAGGGAGGGAGGGAGGGAGGGAGGGAGGGAGGGAGGGAGGGAGAATTGTGACCGCTGGAGAATCATAACTTTATGTGGATTTGACACCAATCTCATTTAAAACCACGTATTGAGTTTGAGGGGTGAAAGTGCTTCAGTTCGGTATAGCAGGCGACATGAGATTAGGCCGGCGTGAACTGAATCTCAGGCCGGACTCATGAAAGCGATCTATAGTGAAAACACAGTGTTTTAAACACTACAACCGACCCGAAATCAGTCCGGCTTGAGTTCTGGCGAGCCTCGTGTAAACACCCCCTAAAATACATACGAAAGAATATCTAAATTGATCGGCATTCTGGTCATTATACCCAGACTGCCACTAAATCAAAACAGAGTCAAAAGAGAATCTCTAATTCGAAACAGACAGCCTAACTTCTGTGACTATAAACATCACATGGCAAAGGATGCCATAATTCTGGCTTTTATAATACAACCCAGTAGCCATATCATACAATTGTGTCCACGCCAAGTAGTTTGCCCTTGCGGTCAAATGGATTATGATAGAGATAAGGTGAAGAAAGCTGAAATTGTTTCCTCTCAAGAGGCAACTGCTTGATTTTTCAACATCTTAAAATCACGTGTTGTGTTAATTGACCAGTATTGTTTACGTAATCGCAGTTTTTGATCGACAAGGTCATATGCTAAATGATTTGTATCAAAACAACCCACTAGGGAAGATTTTATTTCGAGATAATCAAACTTGTACACGTTCACAACTAGTCTACCTTGTTGGATTCAAGAAAATCGGTTGCCGGGCTTGGTAAACTTTATAAATGTGGTAAAATATAATGCACATGCAATGTATATGGGTATGATTTATTGTATACTGTGAACCATGCAGGCGTAACAATAGACTATTGTTACAGGCATGAGAAATGTTTTGCTAGGCCGAATGAACAAGGTTGAGCTGGCCAGCATGAGTAATGTTGTCATGGCCAGTATGAACAAATTAAGGTTGTGCAGGCTAGCATGAACAACATTGTGCTCATCAGTATGAACAACATTGTGCTACTCAGCATGAACAATGTTGTGCTGACCAGTATAAACAAGGTTGTGTTGGCCAACATGAACAATGTTGTGTTGGCCAGCATAATCAATGTTGTGTTGGCCAGCATAAACAATGTTGTGCTGGCCAACATTAACAACATTGTACTGACCAACATAAACAACATTGTGCTGACCAGCATGAACAACATTGTGTTGACCAGAATTAACAACATTGTGCTGACCAGCATGAACAACATTGTCGTGACCAGAATGAACAACATTGTGTTGACCAGCATGGACAACATTGTGTTGACCAACATGAACAACATTGTGTTGACCAGCATGAACAACATTGTGCTGACCTGCATAAACAACATTGTGCTGGTCAGCATGAAAAACACTGTGTTGACCAGCATGAACAACATTGTGTTGGTCAGCATGAACAACATTGTGTTGACCAGCATGAACAACATTGTGTTGACCAGAATAAACAACATTGTGTTGACCAGCATGAACAACATTGTGTTGACCAGCATAAACAACATTGTGTTGACCAGCATAAACCACATTCTGTTGACCAGCATGAATAACACTGCATGTACTGGCCAGCATGAAGAACATTGTGTTGACCTGCATAAACAATATATTGTGCAGGTCAGCATGAAGAACATTGTGCAGGCCATGCTGCATGAACAATATTTTGCTGGTCAGCATGAACAACATTGTGCAGGCCGTGCTGCATGAACAACGTTGTGACAACTTATAATTGTGAGAGTTTTATATGTATGAATTAAAATCTCCAGCTTAGACTGCAGCCAACTCATGCCCCACCCGCAAAGAAGCTAATTATAACTCACCTCGCATTCTTAATTTAGATATATAAACGAAAAAGTCGTAATCTTGAATCTATATTTGCCAAAGATATTATAGGCGATATTTTTCTCGTAGGAGGTCTTCTTAGTGGGAGAGGAGCTATATATTTGAAGACCTGATTATAGAGAACAATTTATAACAGGTGTAACTTGTATAGCAAGATCGTTTGGTAAAATCACTTATTTAAAGCATAATCTAACGAAAGCTCTAGTGCTGGCTTTTGTTGGCAATATGTATTCAAAAATACATAGTTAATTCGAAGAAGATGACGAAGATTTTAACTGTTTCCCATCGGTAGATTTTCTCTAAAAATATTTAAAATCTGACTTGAAGATCCGCTACTTTTTCGCCCCGCTTTAGCACCCATTTCCCAAATGGCAATTCTTTTTTCGACTTTAGAAATATTTTTGCTAAAAGTTATAATCTGCTGTTTTGACTTGCCAGTAGAAATCAGAGAAGTTTAAATCAATAAAAGACATGCAGGTTCCAAACAGAAAGACTAAAATATATAGGATAATATTCTTTGAATTTCTCCTCGTTTTCATTTACTTTTGACGAAACATGGCTATTTAAACATGAGCGCACAGCCTGATAGTACTGCATGGATGGACACCTTGGGCCTAGTTGCATAAACGCTAACGTCCGGCCTCAGTTCTAACGTCCAACGTTAAATCTTTTCAAATTTATTGTCTTAACTGTCATGCAGAAGTTAGAAATTAGGCCGGACGTTATACTTTATGCAACTGGGCCCAGAAGGTTATGAAGTCGTGTGAACATTTTTCAAATTCAAATGGTTCGTGTGAACCGTTATTAGAGAGCTTAAGCAACAGACGTTTTAGAGCCACGGACGGCGATTGAATTCAATAGCATTTTTCATTCAAAACAATGATAATGAGCAATTTAAAATTCCAAGAGCAAAGTGAACGCCGTCGTCGTTCTACACAAGACGTCATTGAGAGCATCTTCACGTTCTTGAGACGACGGGAACTTCTAGAACGTTGAAGCCTGTCATCATTGTTTTACAACAATGAGACGTGCTTTTAAAGTAGAAACTTGTATTTTGAGGGGGATAATTTCATTACATTACAATATAAAATAAAGGATCTGAACGTTTATATTATATAGATGAAATTTAAGATTATGAGCTAACAGTTTAGATATGTGATTATTCATAGCCTTTGTTTTGGATAAAAAAGTCTTTTCAAAGAATACGAATATTCTGTATTGTATTCCTGTTCGTCCGGTCACCGTCCGTGTCTCAAAAACGCCTAATATGCTTAAGCTCTCTATTCTGTCGTTATTCTTTGGTACTGGCATTTAACGGGGTCTTAAATCGTCACTTCTAGCTTAAATTAACCCCTAATAGTTGCTGGGTCTGGCTAGCTAATAAACACATGCATGCACTGTATATATTCAACACATTTTTCGTTAACTCAGATAAGATTAGATTAGATCCTTTTTCTGTCTAAGGTTTAAGAGGATCAAGCGACGCGAAAGAGCACAAGAAACGTTTTAAAAGCAGAGTTTAGATTTGGTACTCTCGTAAAAGAGTGCATGGCAAGTTTTTTTACGTTGTTTAAGCATACGCTGCTTGGTTTGGCTTGCTTAGCGAGTAACACATGCATGCAAGGTGTATTCTGTAGACTTTTGCACTGGTTAATTTGAATAAGATGACGGAGATTTTTAGTTGCTGTTCAGAGTTTTCTCGAACGAGAAAGCGAACTGCTCGACCCAAGGGAATCTTTTCGTGTTAATTTTAATTCTTTCACTTTTAACAGCATTGTTTAGTATTTTAGTTCGGTTAAACATCCATTGCATGCTGGCCTGCTGGGTCTGGTTGGGGAGTAAGCACATGCAAAGTCTATTTAACGCATTTTTTTATTAATTTGAATAATGTGACGGAATCTTTAATTTGCTGTCTGTCAATTTTTTTTTATAACAAGTGAAGAAAACTGAGCTACACTAAGAAGCTTTGTGTATATATATATATATATATATATATGCATAGTTTGTGTCTTTTACTCCCAAAAATATCCTTGCGTTCGATGTGGGATTTGTATACTGCCAACCATAAACAATGTTGTACTATACCAACTGCATGTGAACACTGATGTTGTGCTGCAGACCGTGAACAATGTTCTGAAAACTGTGAACAATGTACTGTCAATCGTGTTTTTTGTGTTTCCAACTGTGAACATAGTTAATAGAAAGTATGCATGGTTTGGAAACCCGGCAAACTTCAAAGCGGTTAACAATCGAGCTACGATTCATGTTGAAAGGTACATGAAGGTGCCAAATCCTTTGTTTTAGGTTTATTAATATTTAAACAGTACGGCTGAGTGATTGAATCCAAACGTTGCTGTTGGATGATTGGTTCATTATACAGAAAACACAATATGTTCAGTAACCGTGAAAGTGGAAAAATTTCCATAAACCTGAACAAAAACATAAAACAATGACTTTTGTGAGCTTCCAAACCATGTTTATTTTCTATTAACTATGCTGTGAACAGTGTTGTGCTGCCGACCTTAAACAATGTTGAAACAGTGAAATAAAAGTAGTGTGCTGCGTAGGCAGTGTTGAAATACAAATCGAAATATGGTGAGGTTTGAGTACTGCCGAGAATATTGAACATAGACAAACGTTAGAAACTACGTTCAATATTTTCGGCACCTACTTCAAACCTTACTATATTTTGATTTGTATTTAACAAATAGAAAATCGCTTGCGTGTCTCTGTACTGTGATACAAACACGAATGACGTGATTTCAACCGGGAAAAATGCCTAGTGGAAACACGAGGCGAAGCCGAGTGTTTTCACACATTTTTTCCGGTTGAAATTGCGTCATTCGTGTTTGTATCACAGTACAGAGTCACAAAAGCGATTTTCTATTTGTTTTATAAAATAACTAACCGTTTTACGAGGTAAAAAACCAAGGAGAAGCCACCAAAGTGACCGAGACTCAGCTGACGAATGATGGCGTAATCAAATAAATACGCCAGTGATTACGTGAGATTTAACCAAACAGAGCATGCGTTGTGCAATATAAAATGAAAATGACGTCAAACGTGTCTCTGTACTCTGAGTGAAAATGGCTCTCGTCCAATCAGAGCGTGCGTAGCATACCTGTTATTTTATAATAAACAATATAAGTAATATTGGGCATTTCACTCGATTACACAGCATGTTCTAAGGATTTGGGGTGAAGGAAAATTCGAGTGTAGAATATATACATTTTAAGACCAAACCGGGACCAGTTGCGAAAAATGCAACTACACAGGCCCTCCGTGGCTCAGTGGTCAGAGCATTGCACTAGAATCGCAAGGTCGTGGGTTCAATTCCTGCCGGAAGGCCTGTGTAGTTGCATTTTTCGAACTGGTCCCGGTTTGGTCTTAAAATGTATATATTCTACACTCGAATTTTCCTTCACCCAAAATCCTTAGAACATGCTGTATTAAACAATGTTGTGCTGCCATGACGGTAAAAAATGTTGTGTTGTCAACCTTAAAGGGATACTCCAGGCCCAAAACAAGTCTTGTTCAAATGAAAGACTTATATAACCATACCTCCAAATGGCTATTAGTTTCCTTCAAATATTTTTAGTTTGGGAGAAATTTCACTTTTTTTGCCGTATTTTCCGTATACTGTGAGCCGCCATTGTTGCTTGATTGCGGGCAAAGCGGTTGCTCCCAATAGTATTTCGACGTCATTGAGTGATTGAAACAGTTTCCTCTTTTGTTATGATTTGTTTCTATCACTCAATGACGTCAAAATACTATTGGGAGCGACCGCTTACGCCCGCAATCAAGCAACAACGGCGGCGCACAGTATATGGAAAATACAGCAAACAAAGTCAAATTTCTCCCAAACTAAAAATATTTGAACCGTTTTGTGTTTTCAACCGTAAACAACGTTCTGTTGACAATCTTTAACAGTGTTGTTCTCTCAGTGTAAACAATGTTGTACTGTCAACTATGTTGTTGTCTCATTAATGCTGAACGATACTGTTGAAACAACGATGAACGATATTTTGGTCTAACAATGTTGTTCAGTCATGGATGGATACGATTTTCTTACACTGTTGTTTGGTGATGCATCAATGCCGAAACAGGTTTGCAAAACGCGCGGAAACAAGCTCGAACAATATATACTACTTGGCCAGTGTGAACACTAACAGACGTTTGGTGGACGTTCGTCAAGCTCAATTACTCAGAAAAGATTTCTGAGCCCCAGACAGGATTTGAACTTGAAACTTTCTAAAGACCTTTTATAGACACTAACCAATGAGGCGATTGAGCTACTGAGGCTCAGATGAAGAGCTGAAGAATTAGGTTGCAAATTTATCGTAGCCATGTTTGTTCCTTAGTGGGTGGCGTTTGTTTTTCAGCCATGATATAAGTTCTTATAGAACATTGTGGCAACAATTTGTTATCACGTTGTAATAACTTGATGACATTATAGAACAGGCATGTCATCAACGAGTGAGCATAGCTTGGTAGTTAGCCTTTCACCTCTGCGTCCAGGTTTGATTCCTGCTCAGTGCAGTTACCAGATTAGAATTTCACTTTGGCCGCATCTGGGAAGAGTGCTCCAGTTTGACTCTACCAAACACGTTCGGAATCAATAACAAACGAAACTTTTGACGCCAAAATATTTTTTGCGGTAACGTCCGATATCGTGTCGTAGAGAGTTGCACGGCAAGAATGCAGTTAGACCACCTTAACCTCAATTACTAACACCAGACCCATTGCGCTCTCTGGAAAAATGTTAAACAATTTAAATTGGTTACTTTTGATAAGCATCTTTAATTTAAAGTATTTCACTATATCTATATATAGGGAAAATTGAAAAAACATGTACGAGTTGTGCTAGGTCTAAATATGTTGTGTACCACTGAGCTATAGACGACATCTAAAATCATACTTTCTATAGTAAAGTATTACTGCATATAATGGTGCTTAGCCTAGTTAGAATGGACGTTTTTGTATATATAATACTATAGCTGGAGTTGACTCACAGTTTTCGCTTCGGCAACTAACTCTGTCTCTATGGACTCTGAGCAGCTGGCTTGTATATCTATTATCAATGTTTACACTTTATCCCGCTATATAGAATATACAGCACATGCATGCATGCAAGCCAAATTACAAAGCGGAAAAAATCAGTTATTTTCTCTCGGCGTTTTCGGACGAGTTCTGCATCATAATTCGTACCATAAAACACTTTTTTCTCCGTTATTTTATTCGGTTTAAAACACATGTCTTTAATTTTCTTCTTCAACTAATGTGAGAGTGATCTTTTTACGGACAATAAACCGGAATTACTGTCTGGCTTTTCTGTTTGAACATTTTACCGCCGCTGTCCTTTTCTTCTCGTCCACTCTACAGTTTCGTGTTTTGAACGATCGAAATCTTCCTTATATGCCACAGAAAACGTCAGTATGCTTTCTGGACGAGTCACTTGAGGTTACTTTTTGGACAGTTAGTTATAATACTGAACATATAAATATAAATTTTACAAATGAATTTCCAACGCAGCCAAGGTGTTATAGTCTCATTAACTAATTATTCCTGCTTGAGTCAGTCAAAAACCAAAAACAGCCTCTTTTTACTCTGTCTAACGCCAGATTGTTTTACTCGTTAAAGAGAGAACCCTCAGACATCTTAGGCAGCACATATAGGTTAACAAGTGATTAACCCATTCCCATTAACTGGCCAAAAATGCCCCCTTTATTTTCTTATTCTGCATGTCTAACACCAGGCGATTTTACTCGTCGAAAGAAGAACACTCAAACACTCGAACATCATATATATATATATATATATATATATATATATATATATATATATATATATATATATATATATATATATATATACTGTTCATGACCCAAAGTTTCGACACCCCGATCTATAATGTCTTTATCCGAAGTAAAAGCATTTAAGACACCGATTCTGATGTTAAACGAGTCGACGGACCGTTGTAACAACGTTTTGACCATATTTTTCTCGCTAGTCAACAAATAGATTTCCAACGCAGCCATGCAGGTGAAGAATGAGACATATAGTTCTGTTTGACGCTACTTTGGCTTAAAAGTTTTTTGAACGTAGCTTAAAACGTTACTGTTCATGACCCAATGTTTTGACACTCCAATCTATAGTGTCTTCATCATTTTATAACTATACAGCGTAAAGTCGACGAACTGTGACGAAAATTGCAATGGAAACTTTTTTGGACGTCTAAAGATAAAAAAGCCGTTGGAATGTGCATGCACCGAAAAAAAAACCTATTTCTGTCTGGATGGAACAGAAATATGACAACACATGGCTCTAAAAATAATCCATTGCTGATAAGATGGTAGGTTTTTAGCTTGCTACTGTTTTGAATTATACACCAATTTTAGTTTTCTACTAAAAACTATTTAGCCAGGATAAATGTATCCAGATGCTTATAGACACCGAGCATGCATCTATAGTTTCTGTCTTGCGTAGCATCAATCCACGATATCTGGAAATGTCGCTTTCTTCGCACTATATCTGACTAAGGTTCATTGAGTGTCTTCAGAGACTGGTATACTGAAATCTTGTATTCCTTTAAGTTAGACTGAGTCAGCAAGATAATTATAGTGTCGATAACAGATTATTATCTGTAATGAGTAACCCTTGTTATTATCTAACATGTGGTTTGAACATGAGGTTGAACGGATTTAAAAATGTTGGAAGCGCGACCAGGATTATACATAATATCTGCGAGACGTTCTCTGGCCGTAAATATTTATTTATAACGAGCTTTCGACTGCCAGTCTGCAGTCTTGACGGGTATAAACAATAATGTTTACTTTTACCCAGGCATTATTGTTTACCCGCGTCGAAGACTGCAGACTCGCACTCGAAAGCTCATTCTAAATAAATATTAGAGAGCTTAAGCATACATGCGTTTTAAGCCTGGTTTTCATATGTCGCCGATCGTCGCCGAACCATGATTTAGATGCATGTTAAGTAAAAGAGTAAAAGCACTGCTTTTCTGCATTGTTCTTTATTACTTAACATGCTGCTGCACTTCCCGTTTTAACATGCATCTAAATCACAAGTCGCCGACGATCGGCGACATATGAAAACCAGGCTTTAGAGCCACGGACGGCGATTGAATTCAATAGCATTTTTCATTCAAAACAATGATAATGAGCAATTTCAGATCCCAAGACAAGAGCAAAGTGAACGCCGTCCTACACAAGACGTCATTGAGGGCATTTTCACGTTCTTGAGACGACGGGAACTTCCAGAACGTTGAGGCCTGTCGTCGTTGTTTTACTAGAATGAGACATACTTTTAAAGTAGAAAACTTGTATTTTAAGGTGGATAATTTCATTACATTACAATATAAAATAAAGGATCTGTATTTTTATATAAAGATGAAATTTAAGCTTATAAGCTAACAGTTTAGATATGTGATTATTCATAGCCTTTGGGTAAAAAAGTCTTTTCAAAGAATACGCGGTTCAGTAGTTCTGTATTGTACTCCTGTTCTTCCGGTCACCGTCCGTGTCTCAAAAACGCCTAATATGCTTAAGCTCTCTATTTACGGCCAGAGAACGTCTCGCAGATATTAGGTTGAACGGAGTTTGACCGTGCACAAAGTTTTTTAAAGCTCATTTGATATGGACAAACGACTGAACACAAACGTTTTCCATTGGAAGCACGGCTCGAAATATGTCATTATTTGTAATAAGTACTGGAATACCTCCCAATCTCCTTTACACGGCTATCTTAGTTAAGGTAAAACAATATAATTTTCAACCGTGACCGTGCACAAGGTACACAAAAACCTAGAACAATGGATTTTATGAAGTTTCCTAACCATCTCCCGCCATCAACTATGTTAGTATATTCTTGTTAATTGCTTAATTAAATATATACTGCGCTACAATAGTTAGTACCAGCCCTTTTGGTTGGAGTTGGATTTAATTTGGTTAATTGTATCAGGCTATAATCGTATTGATCAACTTGACCCTATATTTAAATTGACCCTATGACGTCCAGAGTCGTCCTACGTGCAGATCGCGCTTGATATTGTGGAAATAATTAATATGACAAATGTCAGTTTAATGAAATGTTGATCTTTGTATTCGCGGTTGTTGTGTTCTTTTATTTTTAACTAAAATAAATATAGAAACGCGATCAGGATGATATACATATTCATAAATGGCTGTGGAATTAATATTCTTTTATGTGCATATATAAATTAGCCCCTCTGAACTCGTTTTTATTTGCGAAATTCAAAAGATCTTTACTCTAAAACGAGGTCGGATGGGCTAATTTATATGCGCATCAAAGGATTTTAAATCGTCGGCCATTTATGAATAAGGTCTATAAAGCAAATAAAACATTCTGTGATCAAAATATTTTATTACAACAAGCTTTCGGCTACCAGTCTGCAGGCTTCAGTAGGTTAAAAGATCAATGGAGCCCTTTTCCGTTAATCTATTAACCTGTCGAAGGCTACAGACGTGGTAGCCGAAACGTTGTAATAAAATATTTTGATCAGAGAACGTTTTATTTGCATTATATAAAGAAATATATTTAATTTCGAACCTGTAATGGCTGCTTTGTATGAACTGATGCTTGATAGAAACCATTAAATGTTTTGTACTTTTGTGAATCCGGTTTATTTCGCTGTCAGAAAAAGAAGAAGAGAAAGAGAAGGGGGAAGAAAAGAGAATTAAGCGGCGAAGACGAGGAGGAGGACGAGGACGAAGAAGAAATTAGGAAAGAGAGCAGTAGGAGCAACAGCAACAATAACAACGACGACGATGACAAAGCGTAAATGCAAAACGAAGTAAAGGAAGAAGGAGGAGGAGGAGAAGCAGAAAGAAAGAAGAGAAAGAAAAGGAGGGAAGACGTAAAGGAGAAGGAGGAGGAAGGAGAAGAGGGAAGAAGAAGAGGTGGAGAAGAGGGGGGAAGATGAGAAGGAGGAGGAGAAGGAGGAAGAAGAGGAAGAGGAGAAGAAGAAGGAAGAGGAGAAAGAGAAGGAGGGGAGGAGAAGAGGGAAGAAGAAGTGGGAGAGAAGAAGAGGAGGGAAGAGGGAAGGAGGAAGGAGGAAGAAGAGGAAGAGGAGGAAAAGAAGCAGGAAGAGGAGAAAGAGGAGGAGGAGGAGGAGGAGAAGAAGGAAGAGGAGAAAGAGGAGGATGAGGAGAAGAAGAAGGAAAAAGAAGAGGAAGAGAAGAAGAAGGAAGAGGAGAAGAAGAAGGAGGAAGAGGAGAAGAAGAAGGAGAAGAGGAGACAGAGGAAGAAGAGGAGGAGGAGAAGAGGGAAGAAGAAGAGGAAATGGAGAAGAGGAACGAAGAGGGGAAGGAGGAAGAAGAGGAGGAGGAGAAGAAGAAGAAGAAGAAGGAAGAGGAGAAAGAGGAAGAAGAGGAGGAGAAGGGGAGGAAGTGAACAACAACAACAACAACAGAAAAACAAACAAAAGAACAATCTCAAGAACAAAACAGAAAAGTAATTAACCGTATTGGCAACAAGTATACACAAGAAATGGATGCAAAATTAAGAAAAAGAAACGTGACACAGCCTTGGAGGATTGACAAGAAGAAAAAACTATTAATTTGGCACTTTTGGAACTCTTGGCATTCCTTTCCACAGAATCACGTCTTTTGTCTACTGAGTCACGTCTCTTTTCCACGGAAATCGTGGAATTTCTTTCAATTTGCTACCTTTAAGTTTACAACATGACGGCAATAGAAAAAGACCAGATGGACATATTTTATGAATGGTGCAGGTCAAGTCAAACAAACGGGGTAAACGCAGGCAGCTGAGTCGTACTCTACTCTTTAGCATGATTGTCTAATTAAAGCATATTTCCTGACAAGATATGAAGAATCATTGTATCAGCTGGAACAAGCTGACGTTATCGTTTGAATAACGTTCAAATGAAATACTGATTTACTACTTAATATCTGGCAAGGAAAGCTACCACTGATACATGAAGTGATACCCTTACTGATTTATGTAAGGCAGATGGAAACTTATCAAGGATCTTTTTTAATTTAAAACAAACACAATGGTTTTGTTGAAAAGTTGCTACTCCCATATTTCCGCATCCGCTTGAGAGTGAAATAAAGTAGCGTGCTGCGTAGGCAGTGTAGAAACAACAATCGAAATATAGTAAGGTTAGATATACTGCCGAAACAGAGAACGTAGGAGTCTTGCTTGGTATAGAGTGATTTTTTTCGCACGTGTATATAAGATATAAGAAGTTAATTCTTTTGCTGCCTTGACTGACTGAGGGTTCTTTTTTTGACGAGTAAAATCGTGTGGCGTTAGACAGATAAGGCAATAAAGGCTAAAACTAAAAGCAATATTGGGCATTTCACTCGATTACATAGCATGTTCTAGGGATTTTTGGTGAAGGAAAATTCGAGTGTAGAATATACACATTTTAAGACCAAACCGGGACCAGTTGCGAAAAATGCAACTACACAGGCCTTCCGGCAGGAATTGAACCCACGACCTTGCGATTCTAGTGCAATGCTCTGACCACTGAGCCACGGAGGCCGTTGCCGAGAGCTTGATCGCGAGTTCTGTATATATTAAGGTGGTAATGCCAGGAGAGAATTGGGTTTATTAGAAGTAATATTGGGCATTTCACTCGATTACATAGCATGTTCTAGGGATTTTTGGTGAAGGAAAATTCGAGTGTAGAATATATACATTTTAAGACCAAACTGGGACCAGTTGCGAAAACTAAAAGCGCTAGGAATAAGCATAGTCATTAAAAATATGGTCTAGAAACTCAGCTAAAGTCTTTGTTCTATCTTTTTGTTCGCCTTTATGCAATTTTGTGCACGGTGCACGAACCCATTGTATTTAAAGTATAATGAACGAATTATCCAATAGCAGCGTTTCAGTTAGGCTCGGTTTCAACCATGCTATATATTTAAATATTAATAAACCGAAAACAAAGGATGAGCACGGTGTAAGGTACGGTTCAACATAAACCGCAGCTCATTTGTTAACCACGTTAATTGAAGTTTGCCGACTTCCCAGACCATAGCTCTATTGACTATGGAATAGGTTAATACTATTTTCCCGTTGGTGAACGGTTTCCTGTGTCGAGTAAAATCTTCTGGCGTTGGCCAGAGTAAAATACATTTGACTTTAGAGTTGCATGCCACCCAGAGAACGTTAATGGCTTGTTATAACC
Organism: Corallium rubrum; assembly: GCA_964035015.1. Lineage (NCBI taxonomy): Eukaryota > Metazoa > Cnidaria > Anthozoa > Scleralcyonacea > Coralliidae > Corallium > Corallium rubrum. The sequence goes on along the minus strand of OZ036012.1, from coordinate 9,118,895 downwards.
CGTTGCTGCATGTTTATAGGCTGGTCGAGCTAGTGTTCTTGTTTTGACGAGGAAAATCATCCGGCGTTAAGGCGGGTTTCCACTAGGCGAAAAATGTCGGGCAAAGCGACATTTTCTTTTGTCTCGCAAGCTCTCGAGTGGAACTAATTAGCCAAGACAAAAGAGAAATGTCGAGTCGGTCGACAAATGTCGTCTAGTGGAAAACCGCCTTTAAGCTTATTGTCTAGTATTCGCAGAAATAGTATCGCATCCGGATCGCTAGGTCCAACACCTAGCTGTTATCCGTGGTCCGATATGTGTACTGTCGTATGGCGGCTGCCTGGAGCGCCTTTAATTGACCATTTGCTTTTGTTCCCTTGGTGGAGGACAAATGCTTATAAACTATAGAATTTTCATTCATTATTTGCTCTGTTGAACGTCGGAACTTTGAAGTTGTCCTCCAGATGCACCGTTTTGACGTCATCTGCAAGAGGTCTACAGGGTGTATCAAAAAAAAGGCTACCCTTAGAAAATATAATTAACATTCTTTTCAAATAACCTATTGTATATTGACAGCCCTGGACACCTGTGAAGTCACGGATGCGTAAAAAACAAATGGTCGTATACACCTGGGAAATTACGATAACTTCTAAACGTATGAAGGAGCATAACTGAAATAAAAATGTTAATTATATTCATATCAGTTCGATTAGAAATGGTTCAACTGACCACAGAGCAACGCGTATGTGTCCAGGGCTGTCAATATACAATAGGTTATTTGAAAAGAATGTTAATTATATTTTCTAAGGGTAGCCTTTTTTTTGATACACCCTGTATATGTCTTCGACTCAGCCATGTTAAATTTCAAAATGTAAATTGCTCTTGAAAGGGCCCTTGTGGGAAGAAGTAATTGAATATGTTATGTACTTGTAATGTATCTAATTAAAAAGAACTTGCAGTGCTTGTTTTTTTTCCACTGAGTGTGCATGAGTTGTTTTTTCTTAATTAAATGCAAGTCCTCGAGACCGCTCCGACCTTATTTTGGCGATGACTGGAAAAACGCCTTTAGATAAAGTAAAATACTAAAGAGGCTGGGTTTGACCAGATTTGGCTGGTTCGGGTGAAAAGGTTAACGTCTTTTTTTTTAAATTCCCGAGTACCGTAATAACTGATAAGGATAAACAGCGCCATGCGTGAGAACCATGCAAGTTGACCTGGAAACACTAAAAAGGTCATACATAACCTATTCTTTGAACTTTTGTTTGGTGACTATATTCAAGTTAAATTTGTGGACACACAACGTGTTTTGGCTTTGAAAAATGTATGGCAAATGTGATATCTGTCCAAAAGTTGAATTAAAAAAACAAGGGGTACTCACACGTGGTTACTGACGTCATTACTGCGCGTAACAAGCAGACCTTACTCGCTCTATTCTCAGATTCCATTCCTGTCACTGGTCACAAGAAGGTTGCTTGAAGTTAGATTTCTGGATCAGAGTATCCAAACACGGAAAACCATTTGGTGTTTCTTTATTCCTATACAGTCTTAATGATATCATTTTAAAGCCGTAATCAACGAGAACGCAAGTCATCGCAAGTTGGCAGTCACAAATTTCTGTGGCGGTCGTTCGAACACCCAAATTAACAAAATAAAGGTTTCGTGAGTGTTTTAAACAAGTTTTAACTTTGTCACGGTAGCTCAATACTAATGCTTATATGTCTAGAACGTCTAACCGATCAATTAGAAGGTTACAGGTTCGATTCCTGCCAGGAGTTCAGTCGTTCAGAAACATTTTCTAAGTATATTTGAGCTTGCAGAACGTCTACCAAACGTCTCTTATACATTACGAACACTCAAACATCTTATATATATATATATATATATATATATATATATATATATATATATATATATATATATATATATATATATATATATATATATACGTTTCTACAGTCCTGATATCATTTTAAGACTGCAATTTCATATATGCGTAAGCCGTACTGCTGCTTATAGAAGGCGCATATATCAGTCATCACTATATATGAGTTGCGCATGCAATCGTCGCTCTGTATCGAACCTCTGGCTCAGCAGCTCAATACTAATGCTTATATGAACGTCTAGAACGTCTAACCGGTCAATTAGAAGGTTGCAGGTTCGAGCTCTGCCAGGAGTTCAACAACAGTACCGCGCTCAGGAAGGACATATGACTATAAATTTGCAACCTTAAAGTGCCCCTAACTTTATTATCTTATTTAGAAGAACTTTTAAAATGATAAAGTAACTTCTTTGGAAGATTTTTGCTTTTTCGCTTTGTTTTTGAGATACTTCATTTTGTTTGATATGCAAATGCCGGAATCTACGTCACACATGCATAGTGACATCAGAGAATGCTATATATCTTTGCGTTCATCAAATGAAAACACTAAAGTATGAATAACATGTGTGCGTGTTTGTCCGACAACACCAAACTTCTCGATTTTAAAAGATTTCGTTCGAGAATGAAAGAGATACACCAACTTCTTCGATAAGTCATTATGCATGTGTGACGTAGATTCCGGACATTTGCATATCAAACAAAATGAAATATCTCAAAAACAAAGCGAAAAAGCGAAAATCTTCCAATCACTTTAAAAGTTCTTCCAAATAAGACAGTAAAAATTGTCGTGGTTAGGGATACTTTAACGATTCATCTGAACATCAGTAGAACAATGCCAAATGCCATAGAGCGTGATAATAATAATAATAATAATCATGTTTATTCCACATTTTCGCAAAAAAAGATTTGAATTACAATGTGGTTACAAAAAAAAATAAAAGATAAACTTATTTACAACTTCATAACGTCATAAGTGACTGGGTTTCAAACGTTTTACCTAAAAATCGATCGTTACATTGTCATTGTGAAATTCGTCTTACCTAGCTTATCTAATTTGTCAATATACCCAACTAACTTTATCTATTAATAAATATCTAAATATAAATATGATAAGTATTAATAAAAACATTTATAGTACTATGTGTAACATTTAACCGGTTGTTGCAGGATAACGTTCCCTGTCTGGGGTTCTGAAAGATTTTCTGCCAGAGTATATGAACTATAGTTGCCCAACACTATACCAAATCAAATGTCTGTTACATTACGCCAAGCCCTCGCACGTATCATGAACGTGAACCACTCTTAACAACACTTTATACTCATAGGCATATGTGCAAGCCCTACCACTTAGGAATCATATATAGAGAGAGAGCTTAAGCAAATACAATCAAGGACAACGTCATTTCTGTAAAGCGCTCTCAATTCGTCAGAATTTATGCCACAAAAATAAAATAGATATCGTTAGAAAGCTATGAATTTGTAGAATACAATGGTGTCTTTGGTTTCGCGATAAACACAAACCGTTAATAGTTGTGATTTTTTTAATTAAAACCAGATGACTCTCGGGGGCGACTCGAGTAAAAGGCGTTTTATTTTGTTCAAAATCTTTTTTTGTAGTTTGATTCCGAGATAAATTTCCAGCAAAACGGTGTCAGCATTTTTTGATATGTCGAGTTTTGCCAGTTTTATTGACGACCAAAGTTAAAAATTATGTTTTTCGATCAACATTCGGACAAAATAAGTCATAAATTCGAAACCATACAATAAATAAGAAAACGCTGACACCGTTTTGCTGGGCATTTATCCCGGAATTGAACTGCGAAAATTGAACAAAATGAAACGCTTTGTTCTTAAGTCGCCCCGAGTGAAGCCCTCTGGTTTTAATTAAAAAATTTACAACTATTAACGGTTTGTGTTTATCGCGAAACCAAAGACACCATTGTATTCTACAACTTCATAGCTTTCTAACGATATCTATTTTATTTTTGTGATATAAATTCTGACGAATTGATAGCACTTTCAGAAATGACCCTCAAATCTTAACGAAGACCCTTAATACAACAGAATTTTCCTCACACAACAAAGAAAATGAATAGATTTTAGTCCCAAGAGTAATCGTAACGCCGTCCCCGTTCTACATACAACGTTATTCAGATCATTTTCACGTCTTTACTCTTTAAGCCTGGTTTTCATATGTCGCCGATCGTCGGCGATTTGTGATTTAGATGCATGTTAAGTAAATTAAAGAATAAAAGCACTGCTTTTCTGCATTGTTCTTTATTACTTAATATGCTGCTGCACTTCCCGTTTTAACATGCTTCTAAATCACAAATCGGCGACGATCGGCGACATATGAAAACCAGACTTTAGGACAACGTTAACTCCCGAAACGGCGAAACGTCTTAGTTGAGTTTGATTTCAAACTATGCGACAAAAGAACTCTAAAGCTTTTGGATGTCAAAAAACATATTTTAAGTAGTCAATACTACGTAAATGATTTGTTGTTTCTGCTGGATACTGAACTTTAGATTGCCATCGTCGTCCTAGCTTGCTTAAGCTAGCTCCCTCTCACCGTTCCTATAGTAGAAACTATAATGCTATATACTTTACTGATCTGTTCATCAAATTTCTTATTTGAATCAATAAATGCGCGCGACACGTTTCTTCAGTTCTTAATTAAAATCATGACGCATATACACTTTTGAAGTTGTTTTCTACAACATTCCTGACATGTCTATTGCCAGTCATGCACTATGCTAGCTTCGTACTTCTAAAACAAAAACGAGACTACCCCATGATCTTGTTCAAACTCTTACTTAATGTCAATGGATGTAAAAAATCAAACAGGAACAGAACGCGGGTTCTGTTTTAGGATATCTTCAAACTCTTTCGCCATCGTTTTCTCATTTTGCTTTTGTGTATACCGAATCCAAGAGATCCCTTAGTGCGAGGGTTGAGATATGACAAATACCTGCCCCTTATCTCACTTTGATGACCGTTTAGCCAAGGGCTCGATATAAATCGCTATCACCAATTCGGGTTAAATATAGCTTCGTGTCGGGTGTATGTGAAAAGACTACAAGAAACCGGCAAAGACGCCCTAACTGATCGCATCTCAAGATTAACCTAACTATGAAAAGCTTGTGTCCAACGTCCGTGTTTTAACCCGCAATGCATTACATTTGGAGGATTATATAAGGACGCCGAGTCGCAGTCTCATTCAAAGCGATCAAGTGTGAAGTGCATATACAATTCCATAGTTATAGTCCAGCTCAAGGCAACTTTCAGTGAACTGTATTCCTTATAGTCAAGCTCAAGACAAGACTCACTGAAGTGTATTCCTTATAGTCCAGCTCAAGACGACTTTCAGTGAACTGTATTCCTTATCGTCCAGCTCAAGGCAACTTTCAGTGAACTGTATTCCTTATAGTCCAGCTCAAGGCAAGTCGTTAACAAGTCATGAAGGGTGCAACGTTGTTGGTCAGTTTAATCGTTTGTCTCGTATTGATGCTGGCTCTTACTCCTGATATCGAAGCAGTGACTATCGTGCTGACCCCGCGGATTCGCAAGTGGAGAGTGACTACTTCGTTTCGCCAGATGAATAAAAGCAATGATAAGAGGATGAAGACTAAGAGGTATGGTAGGAGGATGAAGAAGAAACCTCACTTCAAGAAATCTCCGAGAGTTCCGGCGATTAGTTCGGGTGAGTAACTCATGTTTCGTACATATATAATAATATAAAGTGTGCAAAAGGCGCAGCTGTAAAAAGTTACGATGTTTCCTTTATGTACGATTGTCATTTTGGCGAATCCGATTGACTCTCACTACGATAAGATTCTTCCGCGCGATTGTCATTTTCACGTATGTGATATATCAACAAGCGTCTAAAACGCGTTTTGCAACACTCACCAACAAATCATCATAATTAAGGTATTGTGTCGTGTGTTTAACAATCTAATGGGGACTTTAAGATGCGAGGACGACGACCGCGGTTAAAAAGCAAGACGAGTTTTACAATTTAAATAAGTCACGGTTAACTGACTGTTATATTTGCTATTTGAAGCTACTTTAATGACTTTCAAAATGCCCCAGTATTGCTAAAATGATTGTAGTGTCCGTATTGAAGTCAATCTTAAAAAGCAACAGTTCTCATCTTTTGGCCGTTGTTGAGAATATTCTAAGGACTAAAAATTATTCATTCTCTTTGTTTTCCAAAAATAATTCTTTTGTTGAAAGTACGTCGTCGTTGAGGTTGACGTTGTCGATCGTAAAGTCCTTAATATGCCATGCAGAATGACAACCGCGTATGCAAGAATCGTGACACGTATACAGATGGGCCTTAAGGAATAGAGTAAATAATTTAACTCATTCCCAAAATACTCTTGTTACTCTAGTGTTAGCCAAAGTACACTCTAAAATACATAAGACTTTTGAGTCGGATGCCGCCTGGAAAGAAGTAATGGCTTATTAAGTTGGATTTATCCGTGGTGTAATACGTCGCACGGATTTTTTTATTTTGCAAATTGTATAGTTTTCTACTTCAGTTCGTTCCATACGGAAGCTCATAAAGCCGAACGTTTACTATAGGCGTAAAATGTCGCGCGCTCGACTTGTCCATTGTACAAATTGAACATTTTTGTTACTTTGTTCCACGTGGAAACTCGCATAACAAAAAGATAAGGTTGTGCGCAACAGCTTAATAAAGTCGGATTTCCACTGCGCATGAAAAGATGCGCGCTCGAATTTTTTATTTGAATACAGCCAAAGTGTATAATCGCATTTGCGTATAAGGTCAACCCTATCTTAATCATTAAGTTCTCGAGAATGTCCACGCGGTACTTCAACTTCTTATCAACTCTAATTGTTTGCTTGCTTTTTCAATTGTGATAACGCTATCAATTCCTTCACCTTTATTAACTGTTTTGGCAATAACAACAATTATAATAGCGATCACTATCAGCTTGATATAGTATGGTCTAGTGCGTAGACAGTAGTGGTGTGCGTCGGATCGGATCGACCCCTTATAATCCGAGGGTCTGCCAAAACTGTCAATCCGAATCCGATCCGATCCGAAGCCAAAAAATCGTAGTCCGATCCAATCCGATCCGAAAACAGCTGCTCAAATCCAATCCGATCCGATCCGGTCCGGAAAAATTAAAACACCAGATATATATGTTGTAATAGTTGCGCAAACTTTCCGAAAAGAAAACCAATGAACAAATAAATTTAAAAAAACTACCCTACAATAATAATCTTATGTACTAGGCCCTAGAGGCGATAGTTTTGAGAGGGCCTGTAAAATCTTTCCGGCCGGCGGCCGCTGTTCGACAAACGTATGTCCAAGTTCTTTTGACACCGTGACCCACCAGGAAATTCGGTCTAAACTTTCTTACAGATCATGACAATGAAGAAACCAATATGTTTTAGAATTACCGACCTTCTGCCAATAATATTTTTAGCGACAATAAGGAATTGAAGGAAAAAATATCTGCCGAACAAAAGCAAATTCGACAGTCAGGAAAGTGCAGGGTTTTTTTATTGTTTTTTGGTTTATTTAGCTATCGAAGACTGTCAACTGACCAAGAGTTAATGAGATTTAATTTTGTTAAATTGTAGGCTATAGTATAGCGTAATTCAAGTTTCAGTTGTTGTGGAAACCGAAAAAGTATAAACCCAAGAGCCTCCGGGTAGACTAAAGTGCATTTTCGTTGATTATTCCGGCGGAAAGTTGACAAAGTTCAACCGTAATTGCTTTTTTCAACAATTCCTTCATTTTAAAGCTAGGATTCGTATGTCATATAAATCTTCAATGGCCTTCAAAATCTTCGGATATAGCCATGGCTATTAACAATGGTACTTTATTATGCAAATTTATTCCGTGCCAAGTTTTGACAATTTTTTTTCTAAATTCGGCGTGCGTAACCTGTCCATGATGCAACGAGGGCCTGGCGGAGGAGGCAGTTAGGGTTAAGGTGTTGGGTTAGATTATCTAAACCAATCAGAAGCCTTGTTAGTATGGGTAGGTGATGACCCATATACTGTATTTACAGTGCATTACATTAATAATAAACCTAAAGATTGATTAATTAATGGCGAGGAAGTCTAAAATAGAAACTAGAAAATAGTAGCTTTGTTGTTGATTGTATTGCATGCCAAACTTATCGTATCCAATCTATCTTAGTGCCGCCAGAAAGTCTGTACATGAACACTAATTTCATATTTCTATCTTTCTCAATTTCTAGATGAAGCTTGAGAAATGAATCAGGAGAGATTAGAAAAGTCCTTAGCACATACTCATTCACTCACTGATTCAGTTGGCTATACACCATGTACAACGTTTGATAGAAATAGTTGCAGCCAAAAGAAAAACGAAGTTTGCGAAGATATGATACAATTAGCTGATCTAGGATATTGCCGGTTTTCTTCCATGAGTGGAGTCTTGTGGTGTTTCAACTAATATCTTGTAAACAAAGTTAAAAGTGAGATCTTAAATTTGTAACTGTCAAATACGACTCTCTTACATATTCCATCTGCGCTCCAAATCTGATATGGACGATCTACTTGATCCGTTTTATTGATTGTTTCAAAAACGGATCAATTAAAGTGCACATGAAACGAAAATTAAGTTTGTCTTATTTGAAAGAACACTTAAAATGATAGAGTAACGTCTTTTGCAGTTTTTCGTTTCCTTGCTTCGTTGTTGAGATATTTCAGTTTGTTTGAAATGTAAATTAAACAACTTGAAGTCACATGCATAATGAGTTATCAGAGAAGGTTATATATCTTTGCTATTATCAAACATAATTCTACATGTTTGGCGTTGTGAGAGAAACACACGCACACACTTCCTTCGAATTAAAGTTTGGTTTGATAATAGCAAAGATATATAACCTTCTCTAGATAACTCATTATGCACATGTGACGTCAAGTTGTTTAATTTCCATTTCTAATAATATAGAGGGCAAAATTACTCGAATATGATTGGCTAATGAAGAGGGCATTTTGTTGTAATTCAGGGCAAAATTACTTGTACTTGATTGGTTCCTTGATCAGCAGTTCTTGCATGTGATTGGTTGCTTGGTTACTCAGCAACAGTGAACCTCAGAGGACTGACTTTTTTTCAACAAATCTGCAAAGTTTTTCGGTCTGAAAATGCTTTTTTGTTTACTTTGAACTAATTTGAACTATTGAAGGAGTGTAAACTATTAGTGAAAATGAATACACTAGAAAATTTACGAACTTTTGCCTGTGTTTACAAGAAGAAAGCTACATGCACAGCGATAGAGCGAGGGAAATTTGTAATATTGCTGAGCACCGCCGTGATAAGGTACATTGTACTTTGACATTTTCTGGACATAACGTAGCTCTTGAATAATTTTGCCCGCTATATTATTAACACCTAATCGCACGAGTTCTCGTAAAATTAAGGTTTCATTTCACTCGTGTTTTCAAAATCTTACAAATTACCCTCGTCGCTTCGCGACTCGGGCAATTTTGTAAAATTTTGAAAACACTCGTGAAATTAAACCTTAATTTTCCTCGGCCCCATGCGATTACCTATACAAATAAACTGAAATATCTCAACAACGAAGCAAGGAAACGAAAAACTGCAAAAGATGTTACAGTACTCTATCATTTTAAGTGTTCTTTCAAATAAGACAAACTTGATGTTCATTTCATCATGTGTTCTTAAAGTTAAGAAATAAGAGATTGGATGTGTGAGTCTAGTTTTATCCTTGCGCAAAGTGAAAAGGTGGTAAAAGCTGATGAAGGGCTTCGCTCTAAACGTCAGCATTTCGTTATCAAAACTATTATCGACAGTTCACCACCTTTTCACTTTGCTCTATCCAAAACACTGCCTACGCACACCTTTTTAGTTAAGTCAGTGATAGCCAATCATTAAACGATACTCATAACATGTGACTTTTCGTGTGTTTTGCTTGGAGGTCTACACATTCTTCTCGCGAAAACAAAATGGCGGGAAAAATATAGGAGTGAAATACGTTTTGGTGTGAGTTTGTTAGTTCATTAAATCACTAGCAAGCGACATTTTTGACGCGACGTTTTTACCGTGACATTTTAAACGCGACCTTTTTGACGCCTAACAGGGCACCGCTTCTTCGTGTTGTGTCTGATTAACAATATAGACGTCTAATGTCATTTTCGACAGGTCGCGAGTTCAACGCGATGATTACCTCGCGAGACCTAAGGATAGCTTAAGAGGAATTAAGATAGAACGAGACTCACTACTATACAAAACATCTCCTGCCTTACTTTTATGCTCTCTTAAATGTCAACTCAAGGCAAATTATTTTTCCGGCTTGTTATATGCGCCAAAGTATGGAGAATACGAATATGGTGATAAAAATTTAAAGCAAACCGTACTTTTTATTGATTTCTGAACGAAGTATTCTAGAAAAAGCAGTGTTGTATAAAGAGTGTAGCACTTGCAAGTTTGTGACGTAAACAGTTGAACCTGGACGATTGAAATCCTAAGAAAAGCTGATTTATGATGAATATAACTTGTGCAAGTTTTCCAACCGCACATGTGTTAAATTATTTGACGCTTTTGAGTGTGTTTACTTTAATGGATCGTAAATTCGTTCCTCCGTTTACGTCACACACTGCCCAGTGTCAGACTCTTTATACAATACGATTTTTTATGAAAATACTTCAAATGATTCGTCGATTCAACATCCCAAAATTAACGGGAAAAAATTTCAATTCACTTTTTCCCCATCATATTCGGATTCAACGTGCTTTAATACATATATAAAGGGGGAAATGTAATTTGCCCTGAGTTGACCTTTAAAGTTATCAAAACTGTCAACGTGCTCTGAAACATATAATATTTGACTTTTCATTAATCATTAATACCTAGCTCGTGTATAATATGCGAATTAAGCGTAATAAGAACAATGTTTTACAACTCTAAAGTATATATCGTATGAAACAAACCTGTAAATATATACCAAATGGTTCTTTTAAAAAAGAAATAAGAAATTCTGTATCCCGTGTAAAAAAATTATCTTTATTAAAACTTTGTATATATCATAATTATATATATATAGTATAAACTTTATTCCAAAATGGGCGCCGTATTAAAATTCTTTTACATACATATAAATTAACCCTTGTGAACTCGTTTTCATTTGGTTACTTTAAAACGAGGCCATAAGGGCTAATTTATATGCACATAAAAGAATTTTAATTCGGCAGCCATTTTTGAATAAGGTCCTCATATCTACCAGAAATTTAAATTAAGTTATTCAATAAATCTTTAACTGCACAAGGTAAATTAAGGAGTAATATTTTGCATTTCATTCGATGATTCTCTTTGTGTCGAGTAAAATAGTCTGGTGTTAGACAGAGTAAAATAGTCTGGTGCTAGACAGAGTAAAATAGTCTGGTGTTAGACAGAGTAAAATAGTCTGGTGTTAGACAGAGTAAAATAGTTTGATGTCAGACAGAGCAAAGTAGTCTGGTGTTAGACAGAGTAAAATAGTCTGGTGTTAGACAGAGTAAAATAGCCTGGTGTTAGATAGTAAAATAGCCTGGTGTTAGTAAGTAGTCTGGTGTTAGACAGAGTAAAATAGTCTGGTGTTAGGCAGAGTAAAATAGTCTGGTGTTAGACAGAGTAACATAGTCTGCCGTTAGACAGAGTAAAATAGTCTGGTGTCAGACAGAGTAAAATAGTCTGGCGTTAGACAGAGTAAAATAGTATGGTGTATAGAGTAAAATAGTCTGGTGTTAGACAGAGTAAAATAGTCTGGTGTTAGACAGAGTAAAATAGTCTGGTGTTAGACAGAGTAAAATAGTCTGGTGTTAGACAGAGTAAAATAGTCTGGCGTTAGACAGAGTAAAATGGTCTGGTGTTAAACAGAATAAAATAGTCTGGTGTTGGACAGAGTAAAATAGTCTTGTGTTAGATAGAATAAAATAGTCTGGTGTTAGACAGAGTAAACTAGTCTGGTGTTAGACAGAGTAAAATAGTCTGGTGTTAGACAGAGTAAAATAGTCCGGTGTTAGACACTCACAGAGTAAAATAGTCTGTTGTTAGACAGATTAAAATAGTCTGTTGTTAGACAGAATAACTTTATCTTCCCAGTTATTTGCTGGTGTTGTCGTTGGGTATTTTCAGTTTGATGCTGCCTACTCCATTTCTGCAGTATGATCTCCCATTGTCACGTCAGAGCAACGAATTTGAATAATAAAAACTAACACGTTTGGCAGACGTTCGTCAACCTCAAAAACTTAAAAGATTTTTGACTGGGTTGGAACCCGCAATACATAAATTTTATAGGCGTATCACCCTATCATCCTAACATTGCTGGAGCAGATTTTATTATAACGTTATTTTTCGCAAGCCCGTTAACTGGTTACGCTTGCGCACACCTCATGGTTTGACGTCGTCATCAACGGTCAATGTACGCAACGAAATCCACGCGTCAACGATCTTCCATGTGTTACTCCAATTCAAACTTTGAACTTTGATTGTATACGTGTTTCGTGGAGCCTAAACTGGAATTGATGTACGTGTCTCAACTCTGGAAACTACAAAACCTCCTGTTGGCCTCTACTTGTTTTCCTGTTTTTATTTCTCCCGATATTTCTGCAGCAACAAACTCCTTCAAAACTAACTACTGATGAATCTATCGATAACTATTCATGCCGAAACACTTCTCCACTACCTGTTTTTGTTACCCGTCTACGTATTAATGTCAAGTGACTTAATAACCTTACCTGGAAATAATTTAGATTTATGTATTTTAATTCCTACAGGGGAGCGCCTCGCATGGGTCCTCGAGTCCCGTTCGTGCTCTTCCCGTTTGGATATCTTCATATACATTGTAAAGTATCCAATAAAGTTGTTTAAAAAAAATTTAAAGAAAACAACAAAAAAAACCGTACTGAAGAGCTAAATTCAGAGCAGCGAATTTGAATACTATATATAAAGTATCTTACACGCGAGTGTTTGCATGTTATAACAAAGAGTGTCTATAAACCCAAATAAATATAGATATTACTGCGGATATGGATTGTATGTAACGTGAATTTTAACTTTGATCCTAATAATTACCGTCCTATGACCACCCACAAACAAAATTATTTTAGATGTTCTTTCTTTCCGAGAACCAACAGCCTTTGGAATAGTTTGTCTACAACTATCAAATGCTGCAGTAGTATTAGTAAGTCAGTTTAAGTGTAAGTTAAAGTGTTACTATAAGGATAAGCTCTAAACTTACCAGCCGCCATAGTCAACTTCTTTTTTTTTTCTACTTTTTTTTTTAAGTTTTCTTTTTAATTTTTTCTTCTTTTTTTTTTATTTAATTACTTTCTTAAATTTATAACTTTCTAATTGTAATCCAGCTCTGTATATTACCGCTTCTCAACTTATTTGGGGGAAAATGTCAATTGGGGCGATAGTCCTGTTTTTCTCCCAGCCACTATGTTACTTGTTGTACTCATGTGATATAATGTTGTGGCAAAGCAAATAAATAAATAAAATAAAATAAATAAAACATTTTTGTGCATTGGTAATTAGATTGATACGTGTGCGTTGTTTTTAAGCTTTTCTTGAATTTCTTTTGGAGAAAGATCTCAATTTACAGATGCAGTTGTTTAACAGATAGTTTTATGTGTGGTCCGGTGCACTTGAGAAACAGGATCTGAGGATGTATTTATTCAAGGGGGATTTTGAATAGACTTACATGTAGCCTGCGTGCCGACTTCACCCGTTTCCGTTAGGCCGAAGTCAACTCTTTCGATCTTAACAGTTTTTTGTCAGTTGAAAGATATAGTAACAACAAGTTTGTATGCCAATTTTTAGACCCCTTCCTTCTAAACTTATCGAGATTTAGGCGATTAAAAATTTCGTATCTAATATTTGCGCCAACGTTGAAGATTAAGACTGAAAGAGAGTGAATTTGTGTTTGGTCTCCTACCGCGAGTTTTGGCAAAATTTACACCTTGAGATAGGCCTTGTAATTTTATATGCCGCAATCGTGTGGCTTTCTGCACTTTTTTCGCACTGCAGGCTGTGAAAGGACCTTTAACCTTTTGTCTTCTCTTCTGAGTGGAAGTTTGGATAAAATATGACTGGTAAGTAATAACTGAGATAACATTGATTCATTATTGCCTCTGTGTTTTTACAGAACTTCTGTGAAAACTGAGTTTGTGATGCTACCGTCTTGTGATGCTTCGTTTCCGTCCACCACTAAAACTCTCTTCCTCGCTCAACACCCATCTGAGAGATATAAGCTTCTTAGTGCTGAAATTCAGCCTAGATCCGGCCCCCACTCCTCGCAAAGTATTTAACCCTTTTAAGCGAGTCAAAAGATAGCCCTTGTTTACATGGAGTAGGGTGACCCTTGTAGCAGGGTTAACTCTTCTAGTACGGTCACATTACTTCTCCGTGACCATTTTACTATATTTTCGGTTTACATGTTATTGTTGGCGTCATTTGCTTGATATCTTCGATAGACTTCACAAGGTGTACAAGAACAGGAAGGGCAGCCACAAAATCGTTAAGACATTTTGTCCGGTACACTTTTTTCTCATTGAAACATAACCCGTCTGCCAGGGTCACCCTAGCAAACGCGTTTACATGGCTTATGTAAACAAAAAGATAGCCCTGCCGCCAGGGTTACCCAAGCAAGCTGATAGGGTAACCCTTCCCCCAGGGTCACCCTAGCACTCATGTAAACGAAACACGGAAAGACAATGAACTAGGGTAACCCTTTTACTAGGGTAACCCTTGTAACCCTTCTAGAAGGATCACCCCACCTCCATGTAAACAGGGCCTTAGCCATCTCTCTTGAAAATTATTTTGAAAACAACATCAATTAGCAATCACCGCAATCAGCATGATGTCGGCATGATACAACTTATGTGTCGTTGCTAAGCTAACTTGTTAATCGCGTTTCCCGTGCAATCTTTCTACACTAAAAATAGAGGTTACAGTGCTTTTTTGTCCTTATTTTGGAGTAAATTATAACTACTGACCACTGATCTTATACTGACGCTTCAACAGAACATGGGAGAGTGGTGTGACAGCTCAAAATAGACAATATTTTTGGACCAAAAAGCTGAAATTTGAGGTAATATTGCCAAAATTCGATAAATTTTCGTCACTGTAATGACCTAAACATCCATATCTTTCTCTCTTTTCAGTCTATTTGCTCAAAATTTGGCCTGATTGTGCACAAGGCTATAATAAAAAATAAGCTCGGAGTCCGCTGTTGTCCGCCTTAAATATTTTGGTTGGAAAGTGCTTGAATATCTGCTATCGTGGCGGTGCCCAATAATGTAATAATTAACAATTATTCACCGAAGTGGAGGTGAATAGTGCTGGATATTCACCGAGCCGCTTCGGCGAGGTGAATATCCACACTATTCACCGACACTGAGGTGAATAATTGTTTTAGCATATACCTCATAAATGAAATGACAAGTTTAACATTCTTAACTTATATTTTTCGGTATTTTATACAAGACACGACCGCTAGCAACTTGGACACTTGGCGTACTCGATATTTGTCGACAAAACAGTTTTTTAATACAACTTTTGAATATATTAATGGCTAGAAAATTGTAAAGAAACATACCCGTGGACACTCTTCTACTTAATTTTGTTGACTTTTCTCGTTATTCTACAACATCAGCCTTGTTTATCAACAAAATCTCCTGCGTCGGTAAACAAAGCAAAACTGGCCGCCATCTTGTTTTGCCCGCAGGTGAATAGTGCAGGATATTCCGAGCTAGAGGAACCAATCAGATTGCTTGAAAAGCACTATTCACCTGCGAGGTATATGCTAATAATAATTAGTGATTTATATTGCGCATTCTTCATGACGTAATGATCGAATGCGCATTACAGTGTACAACAGAATAGATAAATAGGTATAGCTATATATTTACAATACATGAAATAGTTATTAAGATGTAGGTGTTGATTTTTACGGAGGGAGGAAAACCGGAGAACCCGGCGAAAAACCCTCGAAGCACAGGAGAGACCAACTAAACTCTACTCACATGAGTCGCAAGCTCGAGAATAACGGGGTTATTCCCAGACGGTGACCCATCCAAGTACTAACCCCGTCTAACCTGGCTTAACTATTGGTGAGAAGGAGCGCCATAACACCACACGCCACCCGTGCTCCTCATGCTTATAGGTCAGCGACAATTAATCAAACAATTGCGGACTCCGAGATTAAATCTTCGTATTGGTATGAAAAGTTATTCTTCTTTGTTTCAGTTTATAAAATTCAAAGCGAAAGCTACAGTCGACCATTTAAAATTGTTAATATGGGGATCAAATGTCATTTCCCTACCCCCCTGGTCTCAAAAAATTTTTTAGTATTTTTACAGCTTATACAACTTACAATCTTGCTAAATCCATATTGAAAGCGAGTTTTAAAATTTTCAAGCCTCCAGTACCACCTTAATTAACACCTTGTAATAATGTAATCCTTCAGTATTTTTAATCCTCGGAGATTGATAACAACAATAGTATCTTACTCCAAACAGTATATAGTGTGGTCTAGGGATAGAGTTTATTAAAGTACCTATGAGACGAAAACTATATAAGTTAGTTTTATTTGAAAGATAGCTTAAAAGTGACAAAGTAAACATCTTTTGTAGTTTTTGGTTTCCTTGCTTTGTTGGAAAACCCTTCATCACATTTTACTCGTCTCTGATGAAGAACTCCGCTCGAAACGTCACTGATTACGTTATCAAAACTACTCTCGGCAGTTTACCACAGTTTTCACTTTAATCTATCTAATACACCGCCTACCGAAGCACTCTAACATTTTTTAAACAACTCAAATAGAAAACTGGACAAGGAATTATACAGTAGTATATCACTGACATTGTGTCAAGTTTAAATTTCACTTTACACATTTTGAATTTAGACATTGAAAGGTTGATCTATTATTATAACACTTGCAAGAACAGATGCAACTTTTTTTTTGCCGTCAGGGGAGAACACTGACTTAAAAAGACAAACTTTCAGTTTGTTTGATATGAAAATGTGATATGGAATAGGTTATATATAGATCTTTGCTATTATTAAACGGAACCACTTGAACTATTATTAAACGGAAACACTTTGCTATTATTAAACGAACCGTTTGTGTTGTGGAAAAGGACACACCCACAAACTTCTTTCGAATTTAGTATGGTTTGATAATAGCAAATATATATAATCTAAAATAAACAAAATTTAATAATTGTCAGTTGTTTGCTGTACAAGCTCTATTAATTAGTTAGTAATACTCAGAAAGACTCTGAGCTCAAAGCGGGACTCGAACCCACAACCTTCTGAATGCTAGCAAGACGCTCTAACCAATTGCAATTTCTGAAACCAACTAACAGTGTTTAACTGGAAACTTACTGTTACAACACGACTTGTAGACCAACAAGTACTTGTAACCGAGCGGTTAAGACTCGTTCCTAGAGGACTGGGCACAGTCTAAGGTATAAGTACCTTAATTAACCTTGCTTAGAGCGTTTGCCTAGCATTCAGAAGGTTGTGGGTTCGAGTCCCGCTTAGAGCTCAGAGTTTTTCTGAGTATTACTAACTAATTAACACAGCTTGTACAGCAAACAACTGACAATTATTACTAACATCAAGCTGCAATTTCTGAAACTAACAAACAAAATTTAGATATACAGTTTCTGGATGTTTAATTTGCCATTGCTTACTTTGTGGGGGAGCCCACCAAGAGCCCGCCAATTCCTTTGCAAAATGATAAGCGCGCAAAACCCTGAAATTCGCCTGCAACTGATACGAACTATAGCTCTCAAACTCATTAATAATTCATAAGATGAAAACAAAGGAAATCGGCACCGAGACGGTGAACTGGATACTCGGTCTTAATTAGCATAGCTTTTTTTTCTTCATAAAATACTGATTTGTTTGAGAAGCTAGATCAAACACTCGAAAGAGTGTTTCATCCTCTGTCCAGTCACCTCTCGGTGACTGGATATCGGATGAAACACTCTTCCTCGTGTTTGATCTATTTCGTCTACACACTAGGGTATCGGAACATATGGATATTTCGGCCTATACAGGAAAAGCACTTTCAGTGTCTGCCATGTCCAGCATTCTGGCACACAAGATAAAAACTGGACACGATGTTTCTTTTGATGATTTTTCAATTATATCGTCAGGTTCTAACCGATTAGATGTTCTTCTTCGAGAAAGCTTGTTAATTTCTAAGTTTAAACCCTCTCTTAACGCTGACATTAGGTCATTTCCCTTAGCACTCTTTTAGAAGGGGTTTTTTTCTTTACGGTGTTCTGTCACCTTGTCTGTCACCTTATCACTTTCTATTTATGTAACTAGTTAAGCTATTTAAGTCACCTTCATGTGCCTATATTTATCACTCTCGTGATGTTACGTGTAGTAACGAAACGTTAGTAAATATTTTCAAAATTATTTTGTGTTATGGTTTTGTTTAAAGCAGTATGCTGGGAAATAATATTTCTTACCAGAATTAGATTTCCGCCTGCTTAATCCATTGTGACTATTACATGAAAAGTTGTGACAAGGCTGCTTTCGCAGTTGGTTACGATTTGTGTTTTTTTATCTGTTCCTGACATTGTTTCATAGCTTCCAAGGCGGCGTTTTAATGGAGGGCGTTAATTTTGACGTTATAATAACACTTATTTATTTATTTATTTATTAACTTTACAACCATACAAGTGTGCGAAAGAATTAATACAAGTTAAAAATAAAAACGGTGCAAGATTTGGTCATGATTGAAGGTATGTTCAACAGGACATGAGTCCCATGTGAAGACCAACCTGACAAAAAAATACAGAGTAGACATAAATTAAAGACAAGGACTAATACACTATTTACATACGATAGGACAGATTAAGAACAACAGCTTAAGTTGTAAGAACGACACTTAGAGCAGTAGGTTTTCCAAGTGCGCATTCTATTTACTTCAAAAGTAGAGTCTAATTGAGAAGAGTAGTACATATAAAGTTGGTGCTTAAAAGAGGAAACAGACGTACTATTACGGATGGTCGGGGAGAGATTGTTCTAGGGCCCCTATGTAAATTACATATCGTGTCTATTAAAGCATAACGGGAAGGTAAAATAGGCTGGGACTGTTTTTTCATGTTTTGAGTTCATTATTTTTAGACACTACGTTTAGGATTATTGTCAAGGATAATCGATAAGTAAAGTTTATCCTTATAGAATACCTAAAACGACTCAGATTGTATGCGCAGTCGAAACTCCAATTTCGTCTATTACTATTCTGTATAATTTCATGCACTGAATACTAATAGAGTTAGAGACCTCTAGCGACTGTACTCACACGTACATATCAGGGTTATCTCAACTCTCAAACAGTGAAATTGACCTTTTCTAACTAAATCCAAACAAATATTACTTATATTAGCACCGCAGGTTCAGAATTTAATTAAATAGTACTTAAGTATACTTCCCAGAATGTGAGGACAGACAGGGAGGGATAAACCAGCGTTGCCCTTTAGAACTCCGCCTTCAATGTTTCTTTATGATAAGACTAGTAGCTATAATCAGGATGATCACAGAAGGCTTTTTCAGGGTGGTCTTTTGAAACTATTATTAAAAATAAGTGGGAAAATATTAATATAAAAAAGACTTATAGCTAGAATATATATATATATATATATATATATATATATATATATATATATATATATATATATACGTGTGGGTTTTGGTCTACGAAACACAAAGAGTGCTCGATAACATATAGTTAGAGCAAATATAGATTTTCGCTTACCTCAAACGTCTGCTACAGGCTGTTTCATCTAAAAAAAAAAAAAAAAAAAGAATCTTCAGGCAGATGTGCCTGAAGATTCTTTTTTAGATGAAACAGCCTGTAGCAGACGTTTGAGGTAAGCGAAAATATATATATATATATATATATATATATATATATATATATATATATATATATATATCACGCCATTCATATACAGGAATTGTTTAGGAATTACAAGAAAAAAAGTCCTTGTTACTGGTCCAAGTATTAGTACTATATATAATGTCATACGAGTGTGGTCCTTTATGTATAGGAAATATAATAATTATATCTTAAAATTAAGCTGAGAAATTAGGAATTAGTTCAGTCTACAGAACGTTTTAAAAATAAATAGATGTATTTTTAGATACAACCTTTATTTGTAAGTATATAAATGTTTTTGTGAAATTCATTACTAATTCATGAGTTTTGCAGCCAATCCAATTTCAGAAATTACGTCACATGTATACATAGTCAATCGAGAAATGGTCTGGAAACTCGGCAAACTTCAAAGCGCCTATAATGAGCTGTGATTTTATGTTGAACCGTACCTTACACCGTGCACATCCTTTGTATTAGGTTTATTAATATTTAAATAGCACGGTTGAGTGATTGAACTGAAACGTTGCTATTGGACAATTCGTTCATTATACTAAAATACAATGTGTTCAGTGACCGTGCACCGTGCACAAAAATGCATAAAGGCGAACAAAAAGATAGACCAAAGACTTTAGCTGAGTTTCCAGACCATATCTTGATTGACTATGATGTATACCCCTGTAAACCCCATACAAACTAAAACCAATGATGCTAATTAGCTACAACCACTAGTGGATGTATACTCTTCTGATACAACCACTAGTGCTTGTAACTAATTAGCAAATTAGCATCTCAATATCCCAAAGGGATTTTTACTATTTATTCATTTCACAAGTTGTTTACAACACTCGCGTCCTTGTTGTATTGAATATACAATCACTCGCCTTCGGCTCGTGATTGTATATTCAATACAACACGGCCGCTCGTGTTGTAAACATTACATATCTATTATGGTATTAATTTTCTTCAAGTACATATAAATTTTATTTTTAGACTGTAACTTTTTATATATAATTTATCAATGAATAAGAATTATTTCTTTGAAAGTTTTCATGGCGATAATGTAATATAAATAAGTTTTGTGGAAACACCAACGTAAAATATTTCTTTGCTAAGCTTTCGGCCTGTTGACTCAGGCCTTCATCAGAGCAATGACAACAAGTTGTTGGCTTACGTCATTTATAAACTAAGCAACTGATCAATGAAGCAAAAGGGACTGATTACATGGAGATTTTCCGCCCGGGCTGAAATTTCAGCCCGGCTAATCGGGTTGAAATTGTTTCGCGATTACATGGGAAATTTCAGCCGGACTGAAATCATATTTTCGTTAACCGAGCTAAAGTATTCTCATGACGTAATGAAGAATTTCAGCCCGGGCTGAAATGATAAAGACTCGTAAAATAGCTATTTTGATTCTCTAAACAATTTGAAACGAGCCGCCGCTTAAGGGCTAATTTACATATAGCCTTTATAAAATGGCATCCGATTTTGAACAGTAAATATACAGTGTGTATAAAAAAAACCTGAACCCTTAGAAAACAACCTATTGTAGTAGTTTGAAAGCCCTAATTAATAAGCACTTCGATGAACCCACAGATGCGTAAAACACACGGTCTTATACACCTGGGAAATTAAGATAACTTGAAGTGTATGCATGGTGAAAGTATTTAAAAGCTTTTTCTCTTCCTGTTTAACTTATGCGCTGATTAATTTATAACGCAGCGCTTTTAGGGCTTTCAAACTACTACAACGAGTTGTTTTCTAAGGGTTCAGGGTTTTTTCATACACACTGTATAGAGGGGAAATATTAAAATGAAAAGTCTGCTAATTGAGTATCTCGCCTACTATTTGCCGACCTCGCTATTTAAGCAAAAGTAATTTTCAAATTATTCACTTCCTTATTTGTTTAAATCAGGTATACCTACGATCTGCCAAATGACTATATCTTTCGAGCCATCGTTTGTAAATGTTTGAGCCTCCATCAGTCATGGTGAGTTCAAAATGCCCGTTGTCTTGTTGTCATTACAAATTGGGTAGTTGTTAAATTAGAGGTCTACAACTTCAGTCAATTTGGTCAATATGTAATCTATTACATGCAAAATAAAGGTTCCTCTATTAACCCTCGAACATTTAACCAAAGACGATTTTGAAAGTATCAAACAAAATCCTACCGCAATGCAGTGGTGCATGACCTACTTATTTGTTTACTATTTTCAACACAATTTGGCAGATCGTAGATATACCTGATGAAAATAGATATAGGTGACTGAATGATTGGAATGGTTGTTAAGAGGTCAGCAAATAGTTGGCAAGCTACTCAATATTAGCAAAATTCTCACTTTAATCGCCTTATATATTTACTGTTCAAAATGGGACGCCATCCTCTAAGGAATATATGTAAATTGGCTTTCAAGCGGTGGCCATTTTGTCATTAATTTCTGGTAATTCATGAGGATTCTTATTAACAAATAAAACATAACGCTCCGTGCATATGTACTCTTATAAAGGCATGTTTGACGTCATTTGAACATGAAAGAAGTTGAGTAGAGGCACGAGGCGATAGCCGAGTGCCTTTACACTTCTTTCGTGTTCAAATGACGTCAAACGAATCTTTATACGTGTACATATGCACAGGAGCGATACGTTTTATTTGTTTTAACAAGCTAAAAACAAGCTAAAAGTGGGATAGTTTTGAAAGTTGGCTAGATTTTCTCGCCAGGTGACGCCATCCTTCGCCACTCCACGCCATTTTACGTCATTCATGATCTTCATACTCGGCACGGAGCCCAGCCAATCAGAGCGTGCGTAGAGAACACCTTATTTTATAATCAGATACAAAATAACAGACGTAGACCACTTTATATATTCTTTTGTGTGCATCCAATTGAGCCTTTTCGGCCTCGTTATGAGACAAAGATTCTTTTGAATTGCAGACACACAAACGAGGCCAGAAAGGCTTATTCAGCTGCACATAAAAGAATATTCAAATGAATCGCTATTATGAAAGTGGTTTGTGTTTTCCTCATGAATTATTAACGATTTTTAATCTACTATAAATGGCAAAATTTTAGCCTGCAAATTCTAAATCATTTAGGTTCTTGCGTGTGCTTATGCCAAGATAAGTTCATTAATAGTGTTTAATTGAGTCATATGACGATTTGAGAGGTGCTTGGAAGCTCTGAGCCGATCATTTTAATACGTCATTCACTCCGTTTATCCTCGATTATTGATCTAGCTTATATAAAAAGACTATATAGACGCCGTGTTTTCCAACTAATAAAGTCGATAATCTTAGCTACATGTGGATTACTCGTAATATTCTCACACTTGTCATTTATCACGACCTCCGCATTGCAAGTTTATTGCTGTGCTCCATTTTGTGTGGGGCAATAGGTCTATATTTCTTATATTAAACAGAACTTTTGATCACTCACGCCATATCCTGTATTAGATCAACACTCGAAATGAATTTCATATTTCCCACATCTATATGCATGTATATGTTCTATTTAATCCTATCGTTTTAACCTTGTTTGTGTTCATTTGGTACTCGACATATAATAAGGCTAATTGATAGGTCCTCTTAGGCCAAAAAAGAAACTTAAAACTTTTTCAAAAAGCCAACTAGAACGCACTGCAGAGACTCATTCGTACCTCCACGAGCTGATAATTAGGAATGTTTAAAGTGGTTCTCTGATGACAATATTGTCGGTAATGTTTCTGCATAATCCTAAAGATTAACTACTTATTGACCGAGCGTGAGGTCTGTACTAGTGAAATATCGGACCGATGTTTTTTTAGTATGGACCCGGAGACGAGCGCAGCGAGTTGAGCAGAGGTCCGATAATTCTCTAGAACAGACCGAACAATCGAGGTCAATAACGGTAGTTTATTATATGGCCATAAATGTTGCGAACGTTCTGTGAAAACTCGACCCATCTTTCTTGCGAATTAAACGAAAATGGCAGACATTTCCCCATTTTTAAAGTACTTTCCGTTGAGCTAGATTCCTGAACTTTCTACCCCAAATAGTATTTTTCAATTGCTTATGTTTGACATATTGCTCAAGATCGTACGTTGAGTAGTTGAATAAAAAATCATCTGAAATTCTAACTTGTGAGAAGTAAATGTTATATTAGTACGAACAATGTTACGAACGTTTTGGACATTTTAAAAACTTTCACAAAACGTGGAAACTCGAACTATACATCAAATGAAAGCTTATAAAATTTCTAACAACATACCTGCATGATATATTTCAAAAATGAGTATAGTTCTGAAATTATAATCCATCTTGTTGCATATACTGACATGACTGCCATTTTGTTTATAAAACTTACGGTCCCGAACGGCAGATTCCGCTCTGAGCGGGCGGATACGAGAAATATCCGACCGCTTATGATCCAATCAAATTACAGGATTTCTGTATTCGGACCTCTCAGCGCTGCTGCCATATAATAAATTATAGTACTTGGTAATTGTGCAAAGTTTCATTTCGAAATTCACAAAAACAAAGTTGTTGTTTACGTGCGAAGTTTGTATTTTGAAGCGCCGCCATTAAATTGGCAGTGTTGAGGAGAATGAGTTGAGAAACCTGTGCAAATCTGAAAAACCTGTGCAAATTATGATATACGTTCGATGGGATACCCTCCAAATTAGACGTGCAAGAGTAAAGGGCACTCTACAAAATCCTAATTGGGCAAATCTGCGCCGTGTCTGTGAGACGGTTTGACAAAGCTTAAAGATATTAATAAAACTATAATCTCAGAAATCTCGAAACTGATCTAGCACTTCCAAAGCCAAACACTAATTTTCTCAAACGTAGTTTTAAATATAGTGGTTCAATGCTGTGGAATATTTTATCAACTGAGGCAAAAAAGGCAACGTCACTTTATGAATTTAAGAATAGACTTGCCACCTTGCCTTTTGCTGAAACATGCTGACCCGGTTGCTTTAATACTTAGTTTTTAGGTTATATTTCAGACTTACATTACGCTACATTACTTGTTAGTTAGTTAGTTAGTTAGTTAGTTTGTTATTTAGTTAGTTTTTAGGTAAGTTTAAATATACGCCCCTCCTGGAAATCAACTTCTATTATAAGTTGTGTGAGGCCAATGTATTAAAATAAAGATGATGTATGAGAACTTTGACGTCATAGACTCGCCAAAAACAAGAGCGTTGTTGTTCGTTATTGAGTCTATGACGTCATAAGCACGCATTCTTTTCAAGCACGCCCACTGAAATGGCGGCGCTCCAAACTACAAACTTCACACGTAAAATATCAATACAATACAATCTTTATTATGCTCTTTCACTTATAAATACATTAAATAAATTGGTAAATAACTATTTACAAAAAAAAGGAAAAGTAGTTAAATATAAATTATTTTATGTTAGAGCCTCATGGCTAAGTTAACCATGAGGTTTTCGATCGAGTTAGCCATCAGTCTTGGTTTTTTTATTTACAAACATAAAGAGTTATGAGGGAAATCGACAAGAATTACTTAAGAATGGTAACTAACAATCATTTAGGGAAAATAATTAAGGAAAATAATTAACTTTTCTTCAACGAATTTTGAAATGAAACTTTGCGCGATTACTAACTACCATAACGTCTTTGGGATTATGCAAAAACATTGCCAATAATATTTTCGTCACTTTAAGCAAAAGGAAAAAGAAATACCCACACATTTTGCATATTCCTTACAGCGCTCTAACTGCTTAAGTGCCTATGACACAAAAATTAGGTTTGATTTATTTGATAGAACACTTAAAATGACAAAGTAACATGTTTTGCTGTTTTTGGTTTCCTTACTTCGTTTTTGAGATATTTGTTTGATATGTAAATTAAACATTTTGACGTCACATGTGTTGGTACAGGTTCAAAACCTTCATTTCGTACAACATCAGATTAAGATATTAATTCCAAAGTGCGATCACCCACCCAAGTGCTAACCTTGTTCAACCAGGCTAAACTTTGGCTTCAGTGCAAAAAAGTATAGAGTGCTGCGTATATGCAGTGTTTTAGATAGAGCAAAGTGAAAATGTGAACTGCCGAGGGTTTTGGCAACGAAAGACTCTTCATTAGTATGAAATGTGAAAAAACTTTGATCTTCAGCCGCCGTGTATACATAAAACCCCGCAGAGACGACCAAGTTTTCCTTGACCAGTTTTTCCTTGACAAGTTTTATTTGTTCGTGTGTACGACACAAATTGACAAGTTTTTCCTTGACAAGGAGCCTTGTTAAAAAGCTGGTCATAATTACATTTCTACGATTGCGTAGCATAAGGAGAGAATCTCTTTCTGTTCGATTAGTAGAATATTTGCATTTCATCTGCATATATATTAGCATAACAATGAACAAGGCTGTTATAAAAGTCGTGTCCTCGAAGTCAGTCGTCTTCTCGGACGTTACATTACGCACTGTTTATTTATTTATTTATTCATTCATTCATTCATTCATTCATTCGTTGTTTTGTCGAGTCCAGATTGGGGGACGCCGCAGCATCTTGGCCCGACCCAGGTTTCCTTACGAGGTAAGGTTTTTCCTGGCCTCCGTATGTTGCGGTTGCTGTTGCAGCCCAGACTGCATGTAAATAGTCGTAGACTGTGCGTCAGTTCAACGCACTCGCAAGCTTTCTTGGTTCACACGATTCAATAAATGTAGCGCCCACACCGTGGCACAAAACTCCATATATTTGTTCAGTCGCCATTTAATACGCTAATAGTCGTTTATAGTATAGAATGCCAGCTTTTGAACAAGGGAAATTGTTCGTGTGTATAGTCGTCAAGGAAAACTTGACAAGGTCATCTCCGCAGCTTATTACGCGACCATTGCCGTCAAGGAAAAGTTGTCCAACCGTAACACACGAGCAATTATAAATTGTCAAGAAACTTGTCAAAACTTGAGCGCGTTCAGAGACGGGCAACAAGATGGATCTTACAATCCAAGATAGGGGGCATGTCATACAAGGATCGGCTCCTGGCCCTAAATCTGTTATCTTTGTCTTACGACAGGGAAATTAAGGATCTATGTTTTTTTTATAAGGCCTTGTATGGACTCTCTGATTTGAAGGTTTTAAACTTTGTTTCGTTTGTTACTCATAGTCGTACCCGCATCTGTAAAAATCCTACTCTCATGCTTAAAGTACCAACCTGTAAAACTAGTACATTTCAAGCCTCCTATTTTAACCGAATTGTTCCTCTCTAGAATTCTGTTTGTAAAATTGCACCAACCAATAGCCTCTGCAATCTTGCGACATTCAAAACTTTTTTACTCGATACTTATTTATCATTATTGACATCTACTTTTGAAGTTCATATGACCTGTCATTATACCGTAACTGCTCCTGTCACTGAGAGTAGTTTTCCAATGTACCAATTGGCAATTGCTTGAACTCCACGGTGCATCACTGTGCGTGCGTGACCTCAGCTTCGTTCTTATGAATTCCATTCAGTGTTACTCATTTTGCTCTTCAGTTTTGAGTTCATAGACTTCATAGGAATGTGCTTGGGCTGTGCGTGTGTATTGGTGCATCGTGGATTTCGAGCAGTTGGTCTATGATCAACTTTACTGTATTGACTGATTTTTTATTGTTTTAATATCTCTTTTTAATTACAACGGGAAAGCGCCTCGCATGGGTGCTCGAGTCCCGTTCGCGCTTTTTCCGTTTGGGTATTTTTAAGTAATTTTATGTAAATATCCAATAAAGTCGTTAAAAAAAATTTTAAAAAAAAGGGAAACTTGGTCGTCCGTGCGGGGCAGCGTGCCAACAACGCAATTCACGCGTGCGCCCCTGCAGACTCAGCTACAAGGGTCTACTTTTTTCAACTTTGTTGCTATTATATAACATGGTAACTAAAAGATTTCTATTGTTGCCTGTCGTGCATGGCTTTATGCATGGACCATAACAATATAACCTTCACTCGCATATTGTAGCTTTCCCTTTAAACAATAGACAGCTTATCGATCCAATTTGTGTGTAAAAGAGTCTTATTCCTTAAACTCTTCTAGATCGCGCTAATAATCTTATTTGAAAGAAAAACAGGAAAATATTAGGTGTTATATAGATTAGAAAAATAGGATTGTTTATATAGACAAAAGTTTTTTTAAAAATCTTTATTGGTGGCCTCCATATCCGATGCATATAAATGCAAAGACGCATATATGCAAATGCAAAGACGCATACAAATGCAAAGACAGGCTCGCGAACTCTATCACCTAAGTTTGACTCACCCAGTGCTCAATAATTGCCACCAAACGTTGAAAACGGAGACCGAGTGAATTAAAATGAAGCTGATATTCGCTGCTTGTATTGTTGGCTTGGTTTATTGCATCTGTTTCTCAGAGTTGACTATGAAAAACGTCGGTGGAGTCATTCGAATTCCAGCTCATCTTTATAAAAAAAAGGGTCCACTGCATATTAAGTACTACATTCGTCGTGAAAAAAATCACAATCCGTCGTGCTCCAATTGCGCCAAACACAGACGAGTTTAAAAGGTAAAAAACACATCACAAACTTATTTAATATAACAAGATGAATGAAAAAAAACACATTGGCTAATGGCCAAGTAGCAGTCTGGTGAAACACCTTGTGAAATCTGCCTTTCTGGAAATAGTTGGCATGCTTTAGTCAGTGGCAGACTTTACAAGTATTAAATAGCAGACTTTATACAATACGCTGGTTGCTATGCGTGTTTTCATTGGTTGTTGCCCATGATCTATTAGAGGACAGACACATGGATCACGTCAGATCACGTCAGCTGATTGCTTTTTTCTTTCTTCATGCCCCCAAATCCGGCAAGAAGTATTGTGTAATTTTTATATTGTATAAAACAAATAGATTCCATATTTTTGTTGTCTGTTCAGTTACAGAAGCACAGAAGACGTCACAACGTGGTAAGAACATCAGTGACCCGCTCGACTGCGTCTCGTGGGCCACTTTTTTGTTCTTACCACGTTGTGACGTCATCTGTGCATCTATAACTGAACAGACAACGGCAAAATGGAATCTATTTGTTAAATAGCAGTCAGTAGCAGCAGACTATAGCAGTTAGTAGCAGACTAGCAGTCATTAGCAGACTATAGCAGTTAGTAGCAGACTAGCAGTCATTAGCAGACCAGCAGGCAGTAGCATACTATAGCAGTCAGTAACAGACTATAGCAGTCAGTAGCAGACTATAGCAGTCAGTAGCAGCTTATAGCAGTCAGTAGCAGCCTATAGCAGTCAGTAGCAGCCTATAGCAGTCAGTAGCAGGCTATAGCAGTTAGTAGCAGACTATAGCAGTCAGTAGCAGACTATAGCAGTTAGTAGCAGCCTAGCAGTCAGTAGCAGACTAGCAGTCAGTAGCAGACCAGCAGGCAGTAGCAGACTATAGCAGTCAGTAGCAGACTATAGCAGTCAGTAGCAGACTATAGCAGTTAGTAGCAGACTATAGCAGTCAGTAGCAGACTATAGCAGTTAGTAGCAGACTATAGCAGTCAGTAGCAGACTATAGCAGTTAGTAGCAGACTATAGCAGTCAGTAGCAGACTAGCCGTCAGTAGCAGACCAGCAGGCAGTAGCAGACTATAGCAGTCAGTAGTAGACTAGCACAGTAGCAGACTAGCAGTCAGTAGCAGACTAGCAGTCAGTAGTAGACTAGCAGTCAGTAGCAGACCAGCAGGCAGTAGCAGACTATAGCAGTCAGTAGCAGACTATAGCAGTCAGTAGCAGACTATAGCAGTTAGTAGCAGACTATAGCAGTCAGTAGCAGACTATAGCAGTTAGTAGCAGACTATAGCAGTCAGTAGCAGACTAGCAGTCAGTAGCAGACCAGCAGGCAGTAGTACACTAGCAGTCAGTAGTAGACTAGCAATCAGTAGCAGACTAGCAGTCAGTAGCAGACTAGCAGTTAGTAGCAGACTAGCAGTCAGTAGCAGACTAGCAGTCAGTAGCAGACTAGCAGTCAGTAGTAGACTAGCAATCAGTAGCAGACTAGCAATCAGTAGCAGACTAGCAGTCAGTAGTAGACTAGCAGTCAGTAGCAGACCAGCAGGCAGTAGCAGACTATAGCAGTCAGTAGCAGACTATAGCAGTCAGTAGCAGACTATAGCAGTTAGTAGCAGACTATAGCAGTCAGTAGCAGACTATAGCAGTTAGTAGCAGACTATAGCAGTCAGTAGCAGACTAGCAGTCAGTAGCAGACCAGCAGGCAGTAGCAGACTATAGCAGTCAGTAGTAGACTAGCACAGTAGCAGACTAGCAGTCAGTAGCAGACTAGCAGTCAGTAACAGACTAGCAGTCAGTAGCAGACTAACAGTCAGTAGCAGACTAGCAGTCAGTAACAGACTAGCAGTCAGTAAGCAGGCTAGCAGTTGGTATAGCAGACTAGCAGTCAATAGCAGACTAACAGTCAGTAGCAGACTAGCAGTCAGTAGCAGACTAGCAGTCAGTATAGCAGACTAGCAGTCAGTAGCAGACTAACAGTCAGTAGCAGACTAGCAGTCAGTATAGCAGACTAGCAGTCAGTAGCAGACTAACAGTCAGTAGCAGACTAACAGTCAGTAGCGGACTAGCAGTCAGTATAGCAGACTAGCAGTCAGTAGCAGACTAACAGTCAGTAGCAGACTAACAGTCAGTAGCAGACTAGCAGTCACTAGCAGACTAGCAGTCAGTAAGCAGACTAGCAGTTAGTAGCAGACTAGCAGCTAGTAGCAGACTAGCAGCCAGTAGCAGACTAGCAATCAGTAGCAGACTAGCAGTCACTAGCAGACTAGCAAGCAGTAAGCAGTAAGCAGACTAACAGTCACTAGCAGACTAGCAATCAGTAGCAGACTAGCAGTCAGTAGTAGACTAGCAATCAGTAGCAGACTAGCAATCAGTAGCAGACTAGCAGTCAGTAGCAGACTAGCAATCAGTAGCAGACTAGCAATCAGTAGCAGACTAGCAGTCAGTAGCAGACTAGCAGTCAGTAGCAGACTAGCAGTCAGTAGTAGACTAGCAATCAGTAGCAGACTAGCAGTCAGTAGTAGACTAGCAATCAGTAGCAGACTAGCAATCAGTAGCAGACTAGCAGTCAGTAGCAGACTAGCAATCAGTAGCAGACTAGCAATCAGTAGCAGACTAGCAGTCAGTAGCAGACTAGCAGTCAGTAGCAGACTAGCAGTCAGTAGTACACTAGCAGTCAGTAGTAGACTAGCAGTCAGTAGTAGACTAGCAATCAGTAGCAGACTAGCAGTCAGTAGCAGACTAGCAATCAGTAGCAGACTAGCAATCAGTAGCAGACTAGCAGTCAGTAGCAGACTAGCAGTCAGTAGCAGACTAGCAGTCAGTAGCAGACTAGCAATCAGTAGCAGACTAGCAATCAGTAGCAGACTAGCAGTCAGTAGCAGACTAGCAGTCAGTAGCAGACTAGCAGTCAGTAGCAGACTAGCAGTCAGTAGCAGACTAGCAATCAGTAGCAGACTAGCAGTCAGTAGCAGACTAGCAGTCAGTAGCAGACTAGCAGTCAGTAGCAGACTAGCAGTCAGTAGCAGACTAGCAATCAGTAGCAGACTAGCAGTCAGTAGTAGACTAGCAGTCAGTAGTAGACTAGCAATCAGTAGCAGACTAGCAGTCAGTAGCAGACTAGCAATCAGTAGCAGACTAGCAATCAGTAGCAGACTAGCAGTCAGTAGCAGACTAGCAGTCAGTAGCAGACTAGCAGTCAGTAGCAGACTAGCAGTCAGTAGCAGACTAGCAGTCAGTAGCAGACTAGCAATCAGTAGCAGACTAGCAGTCAGTAGTAGACTAGCAATCAGTAGCAGACTAGCAGTCAGCAGTACACTAGCAGTTAGTAGCAGACTAGCAGTCAGTAGCAGACTAGCATGCTGCCAGTAGCAGACTAGCAGCTTGTAGCAGACTAGCAGCTAGTAGCAGACTAGCAGCTAGTAGCAGACTAGCAAAAAAAGGCAAAAGTGTTTTGCATTCTACCGTGAATTTACGGTATCGAAAAATGGCGGAGGTACATTTAACCACAATGCTTTGCGACCTCAAATCAGCTGAAATAACAACTAAACATTGTTTATCATGCTAAGATGGATTAAGTAAGCAAGAACTTAACTCATTCTTACCACTCTCGTTTTAAAATTATATCTCCTAATAGTTCTGCAAGAAATAATATATACTGCAGGCAAAGGATTGTGGTTAAATGTACAAGTCGCCATCTTTTTCGGTACGGTCAATTGAATCGAAGGCTTGATTGAATTTAAGTGGTTCAAAGATTTTCCACTTTTCCGTTCTCAGAACAAGGGTTCAATGGTGAAGTACCTAATGCCCTTTTTTCAATATATTTCAATACTAAATTAGCAATGACGGGGGACACAGTTAAACTTAAATCCTATCCAGAGAAGATTGAAAACGTTCTCCAGCTTTGGACGATCTAGAATGACTTGAATTGCAACAAAAATATTGTCCGCATGACACAAATGTGACACGTACACTTATTTTTTCAATTTGTACAGTGTTTGCAATAACTGGCCTTTTATTTTTATTACTTGCAGTATTCACTCAATTTACCTCAATATATTTTCTGAGGAAATTGCGACGATAGTATGTTGAAAAGCAAACTATACCAAAGATTAGAAGTTAGGAAGAAAACAAGAAAAGGACAAAACTTAAGCCAGTTAATGTTCCAGTAGTATTTTTATAGAAACTATAGAAACTATAGAAACTATAGAAACTATAGAAATTATATTGTATTATTTATGACCATCGTTGTCTCTAAAGATCACGTGACATTTACAGTAAAGACCTACCTAATATGTACGAGTTCTCTGATTGGCTGTAAGTAACCAATTACATTGTCGATTATTAATTCGTTCACATGCTCCTTACTGATTAGGGTTAGGGGAAGGTGTTGGGTTAGGTTATCTGAACCAATCAGAAGCCTTTTTAGTATAGGTAGTTTCAGTTCAATAAATAAGGACCTTAAGATCTACGACGGCAACTTCGAGGACGACGTCCTTCAAACAAAAGCATTCTTCTTGTAAAACAAGGATAATGAATAATTTCTAGTCCCAAGAGTAATCTGAACACCGTCCTCGCTCTGTATACAACGCCATGCACTCAGAGTATTTTCACGTCTTCAGGACGACATTGACTCGTGAGGTGATGAGAACTGTTGTCTGAGATTGCCTTAAGACAGGCACTGCAACCGTTTTAACACTTTGAAAATTATAAAACAAGCTTCAAGTATTGAATACAGTAGTCAGTTAACCGTGACTTCTTTTTAATGCTAAATTTGAATTGCTTTTTAACCGCCGTCGTCGTCCTAGCATCTTAAGGTCCCTGTTAAGGCGGTTTTTCACTTGGCGACATTTGTCGGCCGACTCGACATTTTTCTTTTGTCTTGGCTAATTAGTTCCACTCGAGAGTTTGCGAGACAAAAGAAAATGTCGCTTCGCGCGGCATTTTTCGCCTAGTGGAAAACCGCCTTTAAAATACTTACAACAGGGGCGTCGTGGCTGGGGGGGGGGGGGGGGGGGGGGGGGGTAATAATGTTGGAAAGTGTCGAAAATGTAAACGTGGTTTTATCGGAATTTTGGACATGGTAAACCGAAGACGCAAAGAAAACAATGATGCGTATGTTCTACTTATGCTTGTCTTTTTGTTGAGCATTATGTGGTTAAATATTATTTTGACTAATACAACAATAATTCATCGGAAATCAGTGCAACTTGCAGTGCCTATAGAAGCGCTTTATATTCTGCATGCGAGTCCTCTCGTTCGTTTGTTCGTGTGGAGTCAATAGGCACGTACAGCAACGCTCTGTAGGACTAGGTATGATATCTATGCTAGACGTAAACTCGCGCGCGCTAATTTTTTTTTGGCTTGTGAGTTGTGAATTTCTTTGCATGTATCCTTGCAAAGTTCTGTGATAACAGTTTTTCTTTGAAATGATACTATTACTATAGTCTCAAATATTAACTTTTTACCATGTTGTGTAAACTGTAACAGTTGTCATGTCAAGTGTATTTATTATATCTCAATGAATTTTGCTATAAATGTTACTTAGATACAGTTCTATGATACGAACCTGAAATATAGGTTGTTCGTTATATTTTTGCCTAATAATTCTCGTAAAAATGACTGGGCGTGGCCACAAAATTAGATGTAATTCAGTTACGATGAGAATCCGCAAGAAAACTGTTTAAGAGTTCTAGATATTTTAGGTCCATATCATAGATATATTTATATTTGAGCTATTAACAAAGTTTCATAGCCATATTTTTGTTCTATATTGAGATATTAATGTTGGTGAAAGAGCCAAAATATGGGGTTTTGGGCGTGGCTTGGTTACCATGGCAACAGCACATTGCCAAAATTTGTGTAAAACAATTTTTTTACTGATGTAGAATACTATGATAGTAAAACAAGCATGTTTAATCTAATTTTGAAAGATTTTTTTCTTTGGGTGTCATTCCACCTTTTATTATATGTATCTTTACGTCACATTTTATGAAGATGTTTTTCTATATATATGTATGTCGGAAAAATTTTGTTGTTTGTCGGCACTCTTGACCAGAG
The DNA here is from genome assembly GCA_964035015.1 of Corallium rubrum. Taxonomy (NCBI): domain Eukaryota; kingdom Metazoa; phylum Cnidaria; class Anthozoa; order Scleralcyonacea; family Coralliidae; genus Corallium; species Corallium rubrum. Next base: position 9,084,579 of record OZ036012.1, on the reverse strand, counting down.
TTACCACATGACTATAGCAAACTGAACACTTTAGCATTACCAAACTTCAAATTACTGAACTTTAAAGGGCTTATGCATCCATAGTCAATCGAGATATGGTCTGGAAACTCGGCAAACTTCAAAGCGCCTATAATGAGCTGGTATTTTATGTTGAACCGTACCTTACACCGTGCACATCCTTTGTTTTAGGTTTATTAATATTTAAATAGCACGGTTGAGTGATTGAACTGAAACGTTGTTATTGGACAATTCGTTCATTATACTAAAATACAATGTGTTCAGACCATATCTCGATTGACTATGATGCATCGAAAAATAAGTTCGGGAGAGTCTCTCTTATTTAAAAGAACTTTTGAAGTTATAAAGATGGACGTTTGCAGCTCTTTCATATCTCACTTCGTTCTTTAGATATTCAGACTATTAGATATTGAGATTTGTTTTATAGATCGTTTTCACTTACGTGATCGGTTGCCCATTGGGGGTGGTGAAACAATACGAAATATTTGAAGTTATAAAGATGGACGTTTGCAGCTCTTCCATATCTCACTTCGTTCTTTAGATATTGAGATTTGTTTTATATGCACTTAGACGTCACACTGCATAATGACTTGTGGAGAAGCTTGAATATCAATTTTGAGATTATTTAACGAAATCACTTTTAACTGTGCATGTGCTTCTGTGTATCGCAGGATACTATACATGAAAAGTTTCAAGTGATTTACTTGAATTATTACAAGAATAGACATGATTTTCCAAGAAGTCATTAAACAGTGTGACGTCTAAGGGCCTGTTTACATGATTCCAGTGTACCGGGATGAATTTCATCCCGGGTTTATATGGAGTAAACAAAGTGCTCGTCCCGGTTGACCGGGATGAATTTCATCCCCCAAAAAAGCAAAAACTCGCCCTAATTCTACTATGTTAGAAGTTATTTCACTTTTATTCAGTGTTTTGTCTTTACACCTGACCGTTTGGACAAAATTCTGGCCGTAATATTCAAAGTTACAAGCATTGTCCCCGAGCCCGGGCGTAGGGCCGAAGGCCCGGAGCCCGGGTGAGGGTGCTAATCTCGACACGTGTGGAGTTCACTTACACGCGAAATGACACGCAAGTGGGAAAGAAATTCTGCGAGATGTTTGTATATATATCAACAAATCCGCAACTTTCGCAGTTCGGATAGCAGGATACTTGTAACTGTTACAACGAAGACCTGTGTCCTGAAACTGGCCAAAGCCTGTAAAGAATTCTGCTCTGGTGTATTCTACTTAACTCGAGGGAGAACGATAAAGAAATCAGTTTGAAACAAACGGCTTTTTAGGTCTTGAAGAGAGCTGAATGACCTGGTCACGGAAAAAGTAAGAAACCGAACGAGAAAAACAATGTGAATTCTGAAAAGAGTATAGACTGAATTGGCAGTGTTTGTGGTGACAAAAGCAGAAGAAAGTTTAACGGTAGGAGATTCATATTTACCAGTTTAGCTGAGTCTTGAAAAATCACGCAATATAAATAATATTCTTGTCTACAGTTGTCTTTGGACGCTAGGACGTGGTATTGTGTCTTTTCTTGGCCACTATTATCTATTTTGAATGAAAATTTGTTATTTGGTTCATCTCGTTGTTTCTTTTTTAATATTGACTTTGTATGCTCTTTCGGTGTGTCAATACAGATGGACTTTGCCAATGAATTTTCTTTGATGTTATACTGGTTTGTTCATTCTCTCTTTCTATTCAAAATTCTTAAGGCTGTTAATTTTGTTATTACATACTAAAAGTATAATGGACTAAATATAAAAATATAAAAACTATAATAGACCTAAATACAAAAAAAAACCAACCAGAAAGTGTGGTGTGTGTGGTGGTTGTGGTTTGGGTGGTTTCCAAAAATGTTTATATTTAAAGTGGGCGAGGGGTTGTTGCGATCATGTATTTCTAGTAGTTCAATAAACTTCATCTCGGTGTACCGGGATGTCGCGCTTATATGGGAAAAAATCTGTCCCGGTGTACCGAGATCTCGGTTACTTCAACTGGGATCCTGGTACACTGGGACGTCCCGGTCTCCATATAAACGCAACCGCGAAAATAACAGTAAATTATCTACAAGCCGAGATCCCAGTACACGTCCCGGTACACTGGGATCATATAAACAGGCCCTAAGTGATGTTATTTGCATATCACTCAAATCTCAATATCTAAAGAACGAAGTGGGATATGGAAGAGCTGCAAACGTCAATCTTTATAACTTCAAAAGTTCTTTGAAATAAGAGTCTCTCCCGAACTTATTTTTCGCTACATACGCCCTTTAAGATAAATGTAGTTATTTACTAATTTTGAAAATTATTTACAGCTCGTAAAAGGACACTAGATGATTATCTTAAAAAGAACTTTATTTAGAACTTTATACGATCCTGCTGTATAGTAGTCCTTCAGTTCAGAACTTAACTTTGTTGCAGTTTGTAAACAAAAAGTTATAAAATTTGTTAAAATAGAACGTTTTTTGTAGTTTTAGATATATTGTAAAGCCCTGATCAAACCGGAATGCAAGTCATCGCAAGTTATCTAACGATGATTTGCGATGCCACCAGTCAAACGTCGGCACAAGTCGTCGCAAGTTCTGCACTTCCGCTAGTTCCCACGCCTTTTCGCTAGTTCTCCTGGTAGTTTCTATGGCGTTGGAGCACGAAAGACCTGCATCGACTTGTGTTTTTTGTTCAAACGTTCCGCAAGTTCTCGCAAGTTGATGAAAAATTACGATGAAATTTGAACAAGATCAAGTTAGTCGCAAGCTAACGCAAGTCAACGCAAGTCATCGCAAGCTGGCGATCAAACGAGACACGAGCAAGCACAATCTAAATCTTGTGTTCTCGTTTGATTAGGGCTTAAAATATGATTTTCTATATTCTTTTTGAAACGTGATTTATACATGCACTGACATGCAAGTACAGTGTATAGGGAGGCATGGGTAACTCAAGCTGTTAGCGCACTGCCTCTCACTGCTGTTTTCACCATAGTCAATCGAGATATGGTCTGGAAACTCAGCTAAAGTCTTTGGTCTATGTTTTTGTTCGCCTTTATGCATTTTTGTGCACGGTGCACGGTCACTGAACAACATTGTATTTTAGTATAATGAACGAATTGTCCAATAGCAACGTTTCAGTTCAATCACTCAACCGTGCTATTTAAGTATTAATAAACCTAAAACAAAGGACACGGTGTAAGGTACGGTTCAACATAAAATCACAGCTCATTATAGGCGCTTTGAAGTTTGCCAAGTTTCCAGACCATATCTCGATTGCCTATGTTTTCACATGCAGGTTCTTCTGTTTTCCTCCCTCTAGAAAATGAGTTTTTCCAGTTAATTCTACGAACTAGTTCATCAAGGGATGAACACCTTTTTTATCAGTATATTTATTATTTTATCAGGGTTATGGGAATGTAAATACTGTAATATGTTACCCTGAATAAATAATTTTAAAACGGTTGAAATTTAGATGAGAAATGAATAAAAATATGACTACGAGATTTTCCGTGTAGCCTTCTAATCTTGAATGCGCTAATTATCCTTGTTTTATGCAAACATTTTTGCCTAATTTCTGTATAGGAGTGTAATTAAAGTGCCATTGCAGCGAAATTTCACCACCAGTTTTTGCGGATACTGGTTGTTAAACCAAGGTCCGCTATGTCATGAGCTCGGTTGTACTTGACTATGTGTGTGTGTAGAGATGTTTCGTCAATCACGTAATCAAGGCGTAAGATCATCGATCAGAAGCCTTATTCGTATGTACGAGCGTTGTACGAACGCTCACGAATGCAAGCCGAATATCGCTTTGGCGAATATGATAGAGTACGTCATCAACTCACAAAATTTGCAAAGCAAAGATCAAATCAAACCCTCCGTGCTTAGCTGTGCTCAAACTGTACTGTATTAAAATAGACAGTAAACAGTTGACTATTTAATAATAACAAGTAACTTGCTTTCAATAAATCAATAATTTACAAATAACTTCCATCTAGTTCAGCGGTTAAATGTGAAAATGGGTGAGCTGTGCGGTGTAAAATAGACTTGTGCATTTGACATAGTTTAGTTGATCTGGAGAAGTAATTTCAGGCTGGGCTGGCATAAAACTAGTCTAATATTTTACTGTAGTTTATAGTGGGCTAAAAATCTGAGCCAGCCTTGGAGCCTTAGCGGTTTTAAATAGGCCGCGGTTTTCCCCCATCAAATTCACAACTTTAAAATTATTTGTTTGTAACTTCATGCTGAAATTTCAGTCTAATTTGCTCATTATGCTCCCAAAAGCACTCAGCTTGAGGAATTCAGTTTCTTGCAGATCTTTCCAAAATGCATCTTACAATCACCGTCATAGGTTTACTTTACAATAATAAGTTGTAGTATCTTCAGTACATTAATGTGTTCACAATATACAATTTACATTGTTCAGTCATGTTAGCCAAATACCAGTATCCGCATGTACGCAAGCGCGTACCTATTTTTTATAATTGCATTTGAAAGAACACTTAAAATGACAAAGTAACATCTTTGGTAGAATTTCGTTTCCTTGCTTCATTCTTGAGATATTCAGGTTTGTTTGATATACAAATGTCATACTTATGACATCACACTGCATAATGACTTTTTAGAAATAGTATCAATTTTAGGATAGTCCAAATATTTTACACCCAGCTACACACGTTTAGTGACCAGTCATGCATGGCTACATGCAAGTGCAAATTGCGGTGCCCTGAAAGTTGTCTTGCGGGCGCAGATAACTTTCAAACCGCTTTATATTCTGTTCGTTCGTTCGTTCGTTCGTTCGTTCGTTCGTTCGTTCGTTCGTTCGTTCGTTCGTTCGTTCGTTCGTTCGTTCGTTCGTTCGTTCGTTCGTTCGTTCGTTCGTTCGTTCGTTCGTTCGTTCGTTCGTTCGTTCGTTCGTTCGTTCGTTCGTTCGTTCGTTCGTTCGTTCGTTCGTTCGTTCGTTCGTTCGTTCGTTCGTTCGTTCGTTCGTTCGTTCGTTCGTTCGCTCGTTCGTTCGTTCGTTAGGAATCAATAGTATATTTTTGACGCGACATTTTTAACGCGATATTTTGAACGCCACAGGGCACCGCTTTTTAGCACTGTGTCTGGTTTTTATTAAGGTTACATTATATGATAAAGCGCTGATTTCATCATTTTTAAAATTTTTATCGACTTGTATTAAGAAACTGGAGATCTCTCGGCTGCTTAACTATTATTACTACTATTATTATTATTATTATTACTATTATTATTATTATTATTATTATTATTATTATTATTATTATTATTATTATTATTATTATTATTATTATTATTATTATTATTATTATTATTATTATTATTATTATCATTATTATTATTATTATTATTACTATTATTATTATTATTATTATTATTATTACTATTATTATTATTATTATTATTATTATTATTATCATTATTATTATTATTATTATTATTATTATTATTACTATTATTATTATTATTATTATTATTATTATTATTATTATCATTATTATTATTATTATTATTATTACTATTATTATTATTATTATTATTATTATTATTATTATTACTATTATTATTATTCTTCTTCTTCTTCTTCTTCTTATTATTATTATTATTATCATTATTATTATTATTATTACTATTATTATTATTATTATTATTATTATTATTATTATTATTATTATTATCATTATTATTTATTTATTTATTTATTTATTTATTTATTTAAGGAGGATAAGTTTTTCAGCAGAGCTGGTGGGGTCCTCCATTTACAACTAAGACCTATACGTGTTGATTTTACGGAGGGAGGAAAACCGGAGAACCTGGCGAAAAACCCTCGAAACACAGGTGAGACCAACTAAACTCTACTCACATGAGTCCCCAACCCCGAGAACCGGGTTATTCCCAGACGGTCACCTATCCAAGTACTAACCCCGTCTAACCGGGTTTAACTATTGGTGAGAGGCAGCGCCCTAATAGCACACGCCACCCATGCTCCCCTAACTGAAAGGATTTCGCTGCGAATGCAAGACAAGCGCTGGCGGATAGTGACATCGGTTCATGGTTCTCTCAGGAATAACAATGGCATTTCGACGTGTCGTTCCCAGTACTTCTACGACAACCGAAACAACGGCTGCAAGCGCAAGTGAGAGAAAGCTAGAAGAAAGCAAGAGATCGTTTCTCGAAGATATTTTAAACCGTTTCGCCGGCATGTTGTAAAAAAGTGTTAACTTAAGTTCCTGTCTGATGTGGTGTATTCATCAGGGGTAAAACCTTGCCAAGACACATCGACGTAGAGCTGAGTCTGATTGGTTTACGTCCAAGGTGATAAGAGGATTAAAAATGTGGGCGGGGGAAGCGACAGGAAAAGGCAAAACTCCGCCAAATCTTTTATCGTCTTTTACAGAGGAAGAAAATTTCTCCAATTCCCTCTCAACGGCTCGCGCTTTATCCAATTCTTTCCAAACTTGGCCACAATGTTGAACAATAGTGTAAAAGAGTAAAACCGTGTTCGCATTTTTGATTTAGTGCAATATTTTTTAAGTAAAATGCATTTCTTGTATCGTTTTCACCAAATCAAGATAAGTCAAAATTTTCATGATGTCTTACACTGCTAAATTCAACCGAAAATTTTTCTTCGGCTGACTCGAGCGGGATTTGAACTCGCACCTTCGGGATTCCGGTCCGCCGCTCTACCTGTTGAGCTATCGAGCCGCACAGGGATTGGAGTACCCTGGGTGCCAGAGGTTTTTTCGACGCTCGTGGGGGATAACGGGGACAGGCGAGGACGCCAGGCGGTAAAGTGGCGTCCTCCCGTATCCCCAATTGTCCCTACGAGCGTGGAAGAACCTCTGGCACCCAGGGTAGGATTGGAGGCGAGTTCTATCCAACTTAAGTGCACGAGATATTCTCGCGACAACTTAACGCTTATCCGTGAGGACGTGCAGTGTTTCAATTCTAATTCAGAATCATCCTCAGAGACATGAGAAAATTTTTCATGATGTCTTACACTGCTAAAGTCAACCGAAAAATTTTTTTCGGCTAACTCGAGCGGGATTTGAACTCGCACCTTTGGATAGAACTCGCCTCGGTTGACTTTAGCAGTGTAAGACATCATGAAAAATTTTCTCATGTCTCTGAGGATGATTCTGAATAAGATAAGTCAACTTGCCTGCTTTATATCAAAGCAAATACAATACCTGTCAAAAAATGCGAACACGGTTTTGTTCTTTGATCATTTGAGATGGAAAATATAATGTTTTGGAAGCTTCTGAGTGAACCGCCGCTATCTCTTCGCGCAAAGGGCGCTATTATTTAAAAAGCACCTCGTAGCAACTGCAGTTTTAAAAGGTGTAGAACTTTTGTTAAATTCTTAGCTTCTGTAGTTATTTATCATTGTGCATGCCAAATTTGAGAGACAAAACTCAAAAATTGAACGCGGCGAGTATTTTGGTGAAATAAGATTCTATCATGTGATGTAACCGTACTGTCGATAAGCACTCAAAGAAAATTATACTTTTGTAAAAAGTCATTATGTAGTGTGATGTCATAAGTATGATATTTGCATATCAAATAAACCTGAATATCTCAAGAATGAAGCAAGGAAACGAAATTCTACGAAAGATGTTACGTTGTCATTTTAAGTGGCCTTTCAAATGCAATAAAAAAAAACTGGGGTGAAATTTCGCTGCATTGGCACTTTAAAGTGCATATGAAATGAAAATTAAGTTTCTAATTTGAAAGAACTCTTGATACTGTTAAGTAACATCTTCTACAGTTTTTCCATATCTTACTTCATTCTTGAGATATTACTATTTGTTTGATATGTAAATGATCACACTGCATACGTCACATTGTATAATGAGTTGTTGGAAAATTAGGAATATTGTTGAAGTTATCCGACAAAGTCACACGAAACTGGGCATGTTGGTGTATTTGTCTCATGACTTTAAACAAACACAAGGTTCAAGTGATTTAACAGATTAATATCAATGATATGCACGATTTCTCAGTAACTCATTATACAATGTGACGTATGCGGTGTGATCATTTACATATCAAACAAATAGTAAGATCTCAAGAATGAAGTAAGTTATGGAGAAACTGTAGAAGATGTTACTTTACAATATCAAGAGTTCTTCCAAATTAAACAAACTTAATTTTCATTTCATATACACCTTAAACATCTCTAATAATAACTCGCTGGCGCGGAGGTATATGCAGTCTCTGAGTGCCCTCTTATTGCTTTCACAATCACTGTTGTGCAATGAAGCGAGTAATTGGATATAGCAGGTGCAGCGGAAATGAGAAAAAAAGCTGTTAAAATAAGCTGTGTTCCATCGTTTATGTTTTATTAATTTATTTATTTATTTTATTTATAAGCTTCGCCAGTACAAAATTATAGACAAGACTTAAACTAAAATGCACAATTACACTAAAATTACAGACATATACATAGACAATGGTAAAATCAACACCTATAGGTCTTAGCTTTAAATGGAGGACCCCACCAGCTCTGCTGAAAAACTTATCCTCCTTAAATAAAGAATAATAAGAATAATAATAAGCATAAGGGAATACCCACAGAGGTAAAACCTCCAATAACGGGAAACCGTACTATCCCGAATGTTCTATCAGCTTAATTCTCTTTATAAAATAAGTTGTCCTCTACGCACGCTCTGATTGGCTTGGCTCCGTGCATTTATAGGAGTATGAAGATCATGAATGACGTAAAATGGCGTGGAGTGGCGTAGGATGGCGTCACCTGGCGGGAAAATCTAGCCAACTTTCAAAACGCCTCGTGCCTCTACTCAAGAGTACATATGCACGGAGCTTTATGTGTTATTTGTTAAATAATCTTACACGTAACAATCGACACTTAAACCTACCTGTGGGAAGCTGTGTGGTTTCTGTATGTCAAAGTTATAGTGAAATCTAGTAGCTTCAATCTCTGCTTCTTGAAACGTTTTTCTTAAACAACGAACTTCTTGTGACAATAAATTTCAATATTTACTTACTTTACTTATTTAACTGAGAAATATATCTCATAGCTATATTAAATATTGCGGACTTAGAATATTATTGAAATTTGAGAACTAAGATACTGTACTGTTGAGAACTTAGAATACTATTGAGAACTTAGAATACTATTGAGATCTTAGAATACCATTCAGAACTTATATAGAATACTATTGAGAATTTATACAGAGTAATATTGAGAACTTAGAATATTATTAAAACTTAGAATAATATTGAGAACTTAGGAAAATATTACAATACTTTTGCATGAGAACTTAGTATCCTACTAAAACGTAGGATAATATTGAAAACGTAGAACAATATTAGGAACTTCAAAAACTCATTAATAATTAGAAAACACAAAGGAAAATCATGACCGTGACGTGTCTCTATATGTGATAGAGACACGCTCGCTATTTTCGGTGAACTTTTTCTTGATTTTGCGGCTCAGACAACTTCAATTCTCAAAATTGTTTTCTATATGAGCTTATTATATGGATAGTTTTTCAAGTCATTTAAAACTAAAACATTCACAGTACGCAGTTGCTGCTCATGTTTTAAATAGTACTTACGGAGTACTCTTGAAAACTTAGAATACTATTATAAAAACTTAGAATAATATTAAGAACTTAAAATAATATTGAGAACTTAGAATAATATGGAGAACTTAAAATACTATTGATAGAATACTACTTAGAACTTAGAATGATATTGAAAACGTAGAACAATATTAAGCACTTATAGAATAATATTGAGAACTTAGAATAATATTGAGAACTTAGAATAATATTGAGAACTTAGAATATTTTTGAGAACTTAAAATAATGTTGAGAATGCTTTTGAGAACTTAGCCACTATATAAAGAATTTAGAATATTATTGAGAAATAATTAGTCAGAATACTGTTAGAACTTAGAATAATATCGAGAGTATTGTTGAGAATTTAAAATAATATTGAGAACTTAAAATAATATTGAGAACTTAAAATAATATTGAGAACCTAGAATACTATTATGAATTCAGAATACTATCGAGAACCTATAGAATACTATTGAGAACTTTTATATAATAATAATAATAATAATAAGAAGAAGAAGAAGAAGAAGAAGAAGAAGAAGAAGAAGAAGAAGAAGAAGAAGAAGAAGAAGAAGAAGAAGAAGAAGAAGAAGAAGAAGAAGAAGAAGAAGAAGAAGAAGAAGAAGAAGAAGAAGAAGAAGAAGAAGAAGAAGAAGAAGAAGAAGAAGAAGAAGAAGAAGAAGTTTATATTATAGTGTATGTATTAAATCAAGTATATCCGCAGCAGTTCTCTTAAATTTCGAAGGGACAACACTTATTATATTTGTGTGCATTAGTTAAAAGCGAATGTTAGCCTATACACACAAAGATTTTATTTACCAAATGCGTTTTTTAATCACGCGTGATCGTTGTTTGTAATTAACTTTCCAATGACGCAGTAACTTGGTATGAATTACTGCCTATAGTTTGAGGCAGAGTAGTTGCGCGGTTAGCTAACAGCGTATAGAAATATCAAAATAAAACACAGCTTCTTTTTACAGTTGTTTTTCAATTTTTTTTGCATCTGCTGCACAATTACACAACATATGTTTCATTCAAGAATCAAGCAGATTGTTTAAAAACTCGTATGTTAATAAAATATAAACCAGAAAAAAAAAGTTTGATGGCATTGTTAGGGAGCCGCTAATGTAAATTCCTCATTTCTTTAATTATGAAAAAAACCCCAAAAAAACAACAATTAGAAATCTTTTTTAAGAATATAGAAAAACGATTGTATATACATATCACAGTATTCTACGCTCTCAGTATTATTCGAAGTTCTAATAGTAGTAATTTCTCAATATTTTTCTATAAGTTTTCAATAGTATTCTATAATTTCTTGCTGTACAATCTATTGTATAGGTTGCTAATACTTAGAAACCTTTGAATTCTAGTATTCTATAGACGAGATTTTAATCCGCAACTAACAACAGCTTGTATAAAGTAAGATTAGAACTAACAAAACTTTACAAACTTCAAGCTGAAAGACTAATATACTTGTACGAGACTTGTTCGTCAATAAATTTTATAAAATAGAAGTTTAATTCTTTGAAAGTTTTACATATTTTATATATTTCATATAAAATAGAAGTTTTTTATCATTCGCACACTTTCAAAATTGTGTAAATTTAATAGAATTCAAAGATATTTTTCCAAGCTCTCGTATTTGCATCAGGCTATATATATTAAACACGAGCTGTCTATTTTTTTAAATACTGAACAATTGTTGAATTTAAGCATTCATGCATAATTTTCTCAGTTTGCCAATGAGAAGTATTATAAACAATTATAAAGAGACCATATGTCCAAATCAAACGGAAGTATACAAGCTTGTAAACAACACAACGGGAGTTTTAAATATTTTTTTTAATCTTTACTCAGCTGCATAGATTTGTTCAGATTTGTGTTTTAATTCACACTAGTGGTTACCCGTGAAAAATTCACGGTCTTGAAAAAGAACATGTTTTTAGGAAGGTCTCTTTGTTTAGTGACACAGGTAGCGGCAAGATCAACATAGGATCGTTGAAGTGACTGGATCCGGCTCCTGTGGCTATATAAAGTCAAGAGTCATGCACTCACGTGGGTTGTGTGGCACAGTTTCGGGTTTGATTCGGTTATTTTATATTTTCTTCCTTTCAAAATTAACGTAAGAAACGTTATTACAACTTCTTCTGTCATATTTCATGGTTACATTACTTTTCTCCCGCTCTGCAAAAAGCGAAGGCGGTGGTTGTGAGTATTGGGCTATCTGCGGTCATAATCAAAAATGGCCGCCAAGTTAGCGATGGGTGAACGTTTTGGTTCTTTCGAAGGTGAAAACGCTAATCTTTTCAAAAGCCATACACCCATTGCACACTGTCGAACTTTAGGCTTAGTTTTGGTAGTGGTTTAGTTTCAATGGGCCAGGTGGTTTTTGTAGCTTTTCCGCGGACGGACGGACGGACGGACGGACGGACGGACACGTGCACGGCTGTTAATATATAGATTATTTACACTTAGTTTAACAACTATGTATTATCAGTCCTATAAAGTATATTCATCGACATTTCTAAGTAACCTGTTTTCTTAAAGACCCTTTTATATAGGCGATTTTTGGTGCGATTTTTCTCTTTCTGGTTTGTGTGAACTTTAAAAAGTGACTATGGTGATGATGTTAACATGGACGTTAATGAGCAAAATTTTCGACCCAATATGAAAAGTAGTTGAGTGTAAATGTTCTGCGAGCTATTTTATTCAGAAACATTTTCTGAGTTCCGAAGCGGGACTCGATCCCACAACCTTTTGATCGCCGCCTTGAGATGCTCTAACCATTGAGCTACTGGGGACTCAGATGATTTGAACGTGGATTGAGTTTGATGTATGACATTATATACTGCCACGTGCAAGTATGATATATGTTAATGTCGTAATGCATGTTGTTAATAGAAGAGATGAATATGCTAGCTAGGATATGAGAATTGAAAAGTAGTGTCCGTATACTGCGCCGCACAAGTGCGATTGAATGTTTCACTATTTTTACATCTTCCTTAAGAGCATTTGGGAAGTACATGAACTTATTTAATAGTTTTTATTTGTATACACTGCCTACACATCCATGCCGCATAATATTTTTGCATTGTCTAATGGCGTATTTCCTGGAATAAGCTCCTACATTCTAATAATAGCTCCTTTTGAATAAGCCGTACTTTTCAAGCAAAAAAATGAAATAAGGCTCCTCCCATGCGCTTCTCCTCTTCAATAAGCACCCACTCCCTTTCTCGGACCTCACTATACACTACTTTCATAATAACGATTAATATTCTTTTATGTGCATCTTAATCATCCTTTCTGGCCTCGTTTGTCTGGTCTCGTTTTTACAAAAGAATCTTTGCTTCATAACGAGGCCAGAAAAGCTCATTTAGTTGCACATAAAAGAATATTTAAAGTGAAAACCATTATGAAAGTGGTCTTCCAGGGTGAGTAATGAAGGTTTAATACAGTAGAAAAATAGATGTATGGATGAACTGGTTAAAAGAAAGTATTCAATAAGCATCCTCCTCGAATAAGCGCTCACACTTTCCCCGGTCACTTATTCGAGAAAATACTAGCTATATATATTTTTCAAGTAGATTAATGACGCCGATCTGTCGCAACTAATCATTGTTTGGTGAGATGCAAGACAGATAAAACTATTTACCATTATTTACTGACTAGATTGCACATTTCCTCATCGTCCGATTGACAATTCTTCTGGTAATATAAACGGTCCTTTTTCATCTGTGAAAATGTATAGTATACTTGTTTACAGTAGACCACAAAGGTAGAGAAAGATAGATTTTATTTTAAAAATGAACGTTGCTTCTCCAAGTTTGCTTTTTGTTTCTGTCTGCAGGGGCTCAAAAATCTTTTCTGAGTAATTGAGCTTGACGAACGTCCAACAAACGTCAGAAATGCAGTGCATCAAAATATAGTATTGTTTTATCATATTTTCACTAAACGTTGTCCCATGCACAAATCTACGTCAGAACCCCACGTCAAATAAGCCATAACAGTTAAATTTAGGATTCCCATTCTTTCGTTTACGTAAGTAATTGTCTCCATCCTACGCTTCATAACATTTATCGCTTAATCATTTCCCAAAAATATCACAGATACATCATGATCGTAATCGTCTCAAGCTGCACGGGCCAAACTCAACACTGACCTCAAAGCTTTACGCTTCAAGAATTGACCTCGCTTCATTTTGCTATACTACTATAAAATTTTTCTCAACTTTTATACACCATTCTATTATTCTTGTTGCTTTACTATAGTATATATAATATACTCAATCAATTTTAGTCATTTGACTGACTCAGGAATTCCTAATACGAGTCTGACTGAGCACCGACTGACAACAGTGTCGAGTAGTGCGGTCTAGGTCATTTGGCAACCGTGGACAGGTGTTCATGCAGTCTCTCTCATTGGAGCTCGTCAATATGGTTAAGCCAAATGACACAGCACATCCAGAATAAGATATATATATATATATATATATATATATATATATAATTATACGTTTCAAGGAAGGGATGCGGGATATACCACACTGCTGCATAAACAAATACTCGATGGATTTTCATTGCTTGACATTAATGTTAGTCTGTGCTCAGTCAGGCAGACTCGTATGAGGAATCCCTGAGTCAGTAATTCATGATGTAGACATACATTTTGGGTCCGTATAGTTGGCTGGATCACCAACAACTATACAGCAGCTGTCTACAGTCGTTGACGCGTGATAGACTGGATATAGGGGCATATATAAGATTGCTTGGCACTAATTTACTGTGGTTGAATGCCGTCAATGTTGTGAAATTCTTATTAGAAGTGTTCGAAACTTGTCGGTGTTAAATACAGAAATGGTGTAAAGATAAAGTATTAACTAAAAAGAAGCATGGCCCATTTCGGAAAACAACTTAATCATTCACCGAAGTGAAAATGTGTTAAACTGCCGAGAATATTTTTTTAACGAAATACTGACGTTTCCAGTAAAATGTAAGGGGTTCGAAACGTCAGTATTTCGTTATAAAAGCTATTCTCTGCAGTTTACCACCTTTTCACTTTGCTCTATCTAAAACACTGCCTATACGCAGAACTTTTACTTTTTAATCATTTACCGTTATATACAAGTGAAAGCAATTGCTATTATAAGTTAGTCACCACCACAAATTTGTAATTTTTCCCTTCAAACATGTAATCATCTTGTCTGCAAAAAGCATTATCGGCTGTTGCGTGTATAAGGTTTACAGATAAATATGTCTTAATTTAAAACGTTAATTAAAATAGGATTAATGGTCTACGAAAACGGCTTGAAAAGCAATTAAAAAATAGACTCAAATGCAAGCATATCTTATGTTATTACGAACTTTCTCGTAATAAATATAACTCCCAAAAAATATTAAATTAATGTACATCTGCCATACACTTTTAAATTTTTTTTGTTTACCATTTCCCAAGACAATTTTTTTCCCAAGACAGTTTTAGAATAATATGAACAACAAAAACTATGCTGAATACACAATTAAAGCAACGCTCTATGATGGCGTATATTTACATCCAAAATTAGTAAGGGAAGCGTTCTTTGTTTGTTTTTTAATTTTCGTTAGTAGTAAAGTATTGTTACCCCATGCAAGATTCGTAGTCTGATAGTCCTTAATGCCTTTTAAGATGATAATTTTTTTCTCCGTCGCGCAGCATGTGCTCTGATTTCTATACTGCAGATCATATCTATATATACATTGATGATTATAGAATTCATTTTTTCCTTTTTGATATGTTTCTCAACTTCTATAAGTACTTGAACATTTGTTGTCTGTATGATCTACACAGTAATGCTAAAAAAAGAGAGTTTGAGTGGTATACGCTAAGTGTTTGAACACGAACAAATTTTGCATTGATTACTGAATTAAATATGGCGGATTCAACATTTTTGAAGCATACCTGCTTTCATAATTATATGATATTTTTTATTTTTTGATATGTTTCTTAACTTTCAAATGTTCATAAAAAATTTGTTAATTCTATAAGCTACATAATAATGCTAAAATTAGGGGATTTTGAGTGACAGAGAATTTTTCTTTGTTTTCTCTTGTTGAAAGAGGGAAGAAAAGAAGACTTTGCCGTCTTAAAGTTGTTGACTTCTATTCCATATCGTCAGTTGTTTCGCTGTAATCTCGTATCTAGTTTAAATCAAACAAAACCAAAACGTTTACTTTTTACTCTGATGAAGGACTCTGCTCAAAACGTCACTTCCGTTATCAAAACTATTCTCAGCAGTTTACCACTTTTTCACTTTGCTTATCTAAAACACTGCCCACGCAGCACTCTACTTTTTCTTAAAAAGAAATCGGTTAAACGGCTTATACTTTCCTAATTCTTCGACAAAGCCAAACCAATAGCCCAATTCTTTTCTTCTCTTTACTAGCGGAGGAAACAAAGAAAATGAAGGTTTTGTTCGCGCTATTAAACCTAACACAAAGATTTTTTTAAATGGTTGTATACATGTAATGAAAATGTTTGAGTTGTAGTCGATCATTGTAAAATTCTATTTAATGGTTTGTTAAGTTGTCGCTGACTTTAATTATGAATTTGCTGTTGGATGACGCTTGAACGTTGTCGCAATATCGTTGTTCTTGTTAAGAGAGAATATACTACTCGTAACGACAACGCCATCAAACGTACAGCAAACAGAATTACGACAACGCGTTCAACCGTCATCCACGTACTGAAAAGAGCTTCAGAAGAAACCGAAACGTTTACAGTAAATTTAGAATTAAAGCAAATGACAACAAACTTCTAGAAAAAAAAATGTACATGTAATGAGTCTTTGTTTTCTACTCTAGTTAATTGTAACAGTGCCGGTTTAACTCATTTCCATTTAACTTGGCTTAAGGCGGTCTCCTTTGCGTGACAAGTAAAATCGTCGGGCGTTAGACATGCAGAGCAAAATAGTTAAAGGGCTGTGTTTTGGGCGGCTTAGGAGAAAATGGGTTATTGGATATTCTGGATGTTTTTCTCTTTGTATAATTAACAGTGTTGTCTCCCAACAGGAAATTTCTACTTACAATGCTCAACCTGCAGCGTCTTTTATAATTACCTGCCATTCTGCTTCCTAAATTAAGAACGCCCTCTTCACAATCTGATAGGATATAAAGATACCAAGCTGACTGTGATTTTCATCATACACACTTACAAACCTTAAACTCTGAGGTGTTATTGCTATTAGGAATTATGGCTAACAGCTATAAAGTTAGGTTTTTACTTCTATCAACATTATTTGCCCTTTTGACTGTCTTCGTACAAGATTCTGAGGGTGTTTATGGGATATTAATTGACGCGCCAGCCGGCAAGAGAGAGCTTCAGGGAAACGTTATTGATCGCAAGACCGCTATACTGAATGGCATCAAGAAAAAATTATACGGAGGACTCAGAAAGGAACAGGTTTTATCGAAAAAGGTATGTTTGTATATACGTAGCATTTTTTTAAAACTTAAAATTATTTTTTAAAGAACTATTTTAAAATATACAATAATTAAGAGAAATAGTCTTTGAAGATTTTTTGTATAGCTGTGATTTCGTTCAGTTTTGTTACTCAATTAGTTTGTTCTGCATGAGACGTTCTGCATGATCGAGTTACAAAGGCGAATGCTCGCCTACAATACAATCTTTAAACTTACATGTGTAAACACTACATGTATACAGTATTATACACTTAATGTCTGCTTCCGAGGGAAACAGTTTTTAAGTCGAGGGAAATATCGAGACTAGAGGGAAAACAAAACTAACTGTTTCCCGAGGGATCAGACATTAAGTGTTTATACATAGCTTGAGTTTCGCTGAATAATTTCGACGTTTATCAAGGGAAAATACACAAAAGACAAACGCTAAGACCTACCAAAACCAAATATTTCGCCTGGCTCCATAATTTCACTTCAACCAAACAAATCATAACAAACAGAGAAAAAGAACAAAAGAATAGCAATATCTCCAGTTAATCTTCACACATGCTTTGAAGACCTATAAATATTCTTTTTTTCGTACCAAACAAGCTTTTGCCTATAGGATGCCGTGAAGAGTTCAAAGGTCTAGCGGGCAACAATTGAAAACTTATTGACCGAGCAGGCAATAAGTTCTCAATTATTTCCCGCTCGGTAGACATTGAAATTTAACTAAGGTCATGTGACCACAAACCAACCAATGACAGTCATCGTTGCATTCAGTGAAACTCTGGCTATATAACAAGGTGTTTTATTATATGGCTATATTATTAATATGGTATATTAATTGTTTAGAAATAAAGTGGACTTTTCTTTAGCGAGAAACGGGAAGAGATTATTTCGCTGCCTTCAGACTGGCATTTCGTTGTACGTAATCTGAAGTGTAACGAACGAACGAACGAACGAACGAACGAACGAACGAACGAACGAACGAACGAACGAACGAACGAACGAACGAACGAACGAACGAACGAACGAACGAACGAACGAACGAACGAACGAACGAACGAACGAACGAACGAACGAACGAACGAACGAACGAACGAACGAACGAACGAACGAACGAACGAACGAACGAACGAACGAACGAACGAACGAACGAACGAACGAACGAACGAACGAACGAACGAACGAACGAACGAACGAACGAACGAACGAACGAACGAACGAACGAACGAACGAACGAACGAACGAACGAACGAACGAACGAACGAACGAACGAACGAACGAACGAACGAAGAATGTAAAGAACAAGCAGAATATAAAGCGCTCCTAACACCTCATGGCATCATAATTTGTAAATTAAATTAAAATATAAATCTCTGTTTTTGTTTCGACTTTTTAGACTGAAGAGGGACTCCCTGAATTTGATGAAACATATGATTATGGTTCTTTTATTTAATGACTTCATATCTTCAAAGGAAAATCCATAAAAATTCTATGAGCATGGACAATTATAGGACTGAAAAATGCTCCGTTATTTGCAATGCTTATTTAATGATGTAGCGAATATTAAAACTGTGTTTGTAATAATTAAGCAAATAAGTGGATAGGGTATGCTATGTGACGTATTGAAATAAAATTCCTTTCTATGCACTTTAATTAAATGCATTATTTTTGACTGATTTTAGAGTGAAAAAAGGAGAGTGATGCGTAGGCAGTGTTTTACAGTGGCGTGCTGGGGGGGGGGGGGGGGGGGGCCATGTCCCCCCAGTGAACTTTTTTAGGGGGCGCCAAAATTGCCCCTCCAGTTCTTCTTGCTGCAACATGCTGATTGAACTTGCAACAACAATATCATTGTTATATAAATACGTTTTGTGGAAACACCACGTAAAATATTTCTTTGCTAAGCTTTCGGCCTGTTGACTCAGGCCTTCATCAGAGCAATGACAACAAGTTGTTGGCTCACGTCATTTATAAACTAAGCAACTGATCAATTAAATCACGTAAGAACACAATGGCGTATCACGTTAATTTTATTAATTAGAAAACAAAATCAAGAATGTTCTCCGAATAGGGCACACCACGTGCTGTTTAATGGCTGTCCTTCCTGAGAAATAGTGTGATGTTTTTCAATCTCAATAGACTCCCTTGTTCTTCGCGTGAAGTATTGCTTGTGAAGTATTGCCACTTAACACGATGGTCATACTTCCAAACGTATTTGGCAACAGCAGAACAAGAACACCAGAGAACGGATTGAACGGATTAGCATGTGACTATTCTCTTCCAATGAGAATTAAGAAGACTTTGTGAATACCGCTGACCAGAATACTGTGGTCGTATATATCGCGATTATCCCGTCATCAAATTGTTACGGCATGGGCGTTTATACGATACCGGTTAGTGTTCCGTTTTCGTTTTCATTTTCAATCCGTCTTCATTTTGTGCCGTTTTCATGTCATTTTTGTGCCGGTATCGTGTAAACGCAAGGCTTAAACGGCATGATTTTGTGCCGTTTTCAAATTGTATACTGGCATCGTTTGTTTCGTTTGATAAGAGCAAAGATAGATAACCTTTTCCAATAAGTCATTATTATAATTGGTTTATTGGTTTATTAAGAATCAACTTGCATATTACGCTAATAAAAGCGCAACACAAAAAACTTGATTTTACATGGGATAAAAAGAATATGAATTTTACATAATGTGAATTTAGAAAACTAAAAAATCTTGATATATTATATCAATATATTTGCATTTAAAAGTAGCATTAAAAACAGATATATTCTCGAGTCTGTCTAATCCTTGGGTACAGCTGTCCCATAATTTTAAAGCCTGAGAAATAAATGATTTAGAAAATCTATCGGTATTGCATTTAAATAACGGGAAAGTTCTTGCACGTGTACGTCACAATATGTTACATTTACATATTAAACAAACTGAGATATAATTGTCAGTTGTTTGCTGTACAAGCTGTGTTAGTTAGTAATACTCAGAAAAACTCTGAGCTCTAAGCGGGACTCGAACCCTGACGGGAGGACTGGGCACAGTCTAAGGTATAAGTACCTTAATTAACCTTGCTCCGCTATCTGAGTTCTAGTGGCTCAATGGTTAGAGCGTCTGGCTAGCATTCAGAAGGTTGTGGGTTCGAGTCCCGCTTAGAGCTCAGAGTTTTTCTGAGTATTACTAACTAACACAGTTTGTACAGCAAACAACTGACAATTATTACTAACATCAAGCTGTAATTTCTGAAACTAACAAACTGAGATATCTCAACAGCGAAGAAAGGAAACGAAAAATTACAAAAGATGTTTCTTCTTCCAAATATATAAAGCCAAACTTAATTTTCATGTCATCTGCGCTTTAAGATTAAATATTGTTTAAATTATAGAAAAAAGTAAAATACATAGAACTTGAGACTTGAGAGTTGTTTTCCGCTTAGAAGGAATTCAGTTTTTCAACGTGTTCTTTACGTTTTCTCGTCGGAAGATTGAGTTTTCTATGTGACAGGTAATTAACTCCACACGCTACGATTTTAGTCGGCCGATTTTATCGGCTGGTCTGAACCGATATTCTATAGAATATTCTAGTGGGCCAGTGGCACATATGTGCATGCATGCATGTGGTAGAAAATATTCTTATTTAGAGAAACTGGTTTTCTTGTTTTAAGAAAATGAAAAATGTTCCGCATGTTCTAAGAAAATATTGTAAAAAAATGGTTTTCTCATTTTAAGAAAATATTTTCTTGTTTTGAGAAAATAAATAATGTTCACCATGTACTAGAAAATAATTCTCATTTTGAGAAACTGGTTTTCTCATTCCAATAAAATATTTTCTTGTTTTAAGATAATAGTAAATCTCGATCCTTACAAGAAATTTTTTTTCTCATTTTAAGAATTTTTTTTTCTTACTAAGAAAATGATTTTCTTATTTTAAGAATGTTTTCTCTTACTAGGAAAATGATGAAAATGATTTTCTTATTTTAAGAATTTTTTTTTAGAATTCTTAATAAGAAAATCATTTTTTGCTGTGCATACATTTGTGCCAGTTACATGTAAAAGCTCAAATCTTTAACAACTGGATCCACCATTTTTGCGATCATCAAATCAAATAACTTCAGGAAGAATAATGAGTGATCAGTGAACGATTAAAATTGGTAATAGGCGAGTTTCAGGGTGTTGCGCGCGCATCGTTTTGCAAAGGAATTGGCGGGCTCTTGGCGGGCCCCCCACAAAGTAAGCAATGACAAACAGACTTGCTAGCGAGCCAACAACAGCAGAATAACAGTGTTAAACATCCAGAAACTGTATCTATACTTTGTTGATTTTAAACAGTATGTTTACTTTGAGTGGAGCTTGCCAGATTTTTTGAAAAATGATGCGCGCGCATCACTCTGAAACTCTCCTATTGCCACACACGACATGATGCAATGTTCTGACCGATTTTATAGTCGGATAATATCGGCCGACCAAAATTGCTCTCTAATGACCCCGCACGCGTAACGGTTTTGATCGTAAGCCCTAAATTTAGATCGGACGACTAAAATTGTAGCGTGTGCGTCTGGTTTAAGACTTGAGGTTTTCATATGCCGCGATGAAAAAGTTAATCCGGCTCTCTTTTTGATTTGGTTAGTATAGGTAATAGCATGGTTTCGAGTGCAATTTGGAAAAAACATGCACGAGTGAGTTTTTCAAAGACTATCAAAATTGCACGAGGCTATTTGACGAGTGCTATTTGAGGTCTTTGAAAAACTCACGACTACGTGTTTTTTTTCAAATTGCACTCGAAATTATGCTATTACTTATTAATAATATACATGAAAACATTTATCATAAAGAGAATCTTCCTAATCAAAATGCTTTGTTCAAATAACATACATGAAAAAAAAACAGGAAGAGCTTTTTTTCTAGTAAAAAATGATTTTTGTGCAAATTTTAAAAATTACAAAATTTGCACTGTATTTCATTTTTCCGCACTGAATTACACTAAAATTGCACTCCTCTCAGCCAATCAGAATTGAGAAATTTTTTCATGTATATTATTATTGATGAAACAACTAAACAAGACAGTTTAACTAGCAAGTGTACTGGGATTATTGTGTCGTTCAGATAATCAAAGAGAAATAGAAGACTTTCAGTTTATTTGCAGTGGAATGGTAACTCTCAGCCAAAACAACTTTGGTGTTACTTTAACCAGATAGAAAGTAGGTATTTTCCACCAAAATATGTCCAAGAGTTGGTCTTTGAAATCTAGAAACGTTTAATTGATAAATAAATTAAAACATTTGCGGATACTTCTATATATGTAACTTTTTTTATTAATGCTGAGCCTTCGTCCCGTTAGCCAAGTTAAGGGAGTTCTCAGTGCTTATTTCTAACCATATATTCGTTTCTTCTATTAGTATTAACCTTCTATAGGTGGGTATTCATATGGAAGAGGGCAGTAAGAGAGCTGGAATTTACCTCGCGTTGGTTTGTGTACCGACTTGTGTAGCTTTCCCACGAAGCCCGAAATCATGTTTTCGCAAACACAATTTTAATTTACAACAAAAACGTGGACAAACGGAACCATTAAAATAAAAACTTGACTAAAAATATTAGTGAAGGCAAACTTTACTGTGTATACAGTATATATTGGTTGGGAAACACTACAACAAAGACGGATGAAAGCTAGGTTGACAATCATGTACCAGATTAGTTACAATCTTATCGATTTTAATGCTGAAAGGTACATTATACCACACACAGAATCCAGAGCACGTGGTAGTCACCCTTAAAATACCAGATTCCAAAGGCAAAAAAAGATGTTTTTAAATATTCTTATTTTCCTAGAACGATTAAGGACTGGAACAACCTACCACATGACATTGTCTTAGCAAATTCATTAAACGAATTTAAAGTGAAATTAGATAGCTATTTTTAGTAATAAGTTCTATTTTAGAATTTTAACATTAGTATCATCACTTTTATCTATTTTAATATTTGTATTTTGTAAATTTAATAGTTGGTGTGATCTTGTATGAGTTTACCGACTTAATAAATTCAGATTCAGATACGGAGCTTCGATTTGCTCAGTAGCCCTCCTAAGAGGGCCAGCGCTCTTGAGTGCGTTTACGTGGGAAATTTCCAGCCCTCCTAGGCGGTTGTTCTCCTTTTTTTAAAGAATACCCTGTGCATATATCTCAGTTATAATTCATGCATGTTATTTTATTTATTTATAGTTCTGATGTAATAAATAATTGAGTTTTAAAATTGCAAATAAATTACCAAATTGAGTTTGCGTCGTGCAGCTAGAGAATAAACGACTTCGTGTTCGACATGCCACGAGATCCTGAAATGAAATGAAATGAAATGAAATGAAAACAAAAAGAAAACCAGTTACCTGCGAGGACAGCCTTCGTGACGCTGCTGCGGTCTGTGAACATGGGACGCAAATAATCAGGAGCGAGCCCACTAATTGATTTGTAGACCATAACAGCTTTTTCAAACCTGCGCTGGGTATCGAGTTTCTTCCAGCCAAGCTTCTCTAGTAGAGAATCAGCAGCAGTTTCATAGCTAGAGGCAGGCACGTAGCCAGGATTTTGAAAGGGGGGAGCCGAAATCAAAATAATTTTTAGGGGGGTCCGGGGGCATGCTCCCCCGGGAAATTTTGAAATCGAGAGTCGCTGAAATGCCATTTCCTGGCTTTTGGAGGAAGATTTTACAGACTATAAAGGTTAAAAAACGTCATATAAAATACTCAAAACGTTACATAGATACTCGAAATGTATACACTCGATAGATTGAATACATTGTTTACAGTTTTGTTTCCTGACACAATTCACATTGCATCAGTTTTGTAGTTACATGTCTGTTGTTTTATATCAAAAGGGGGGGAGCCGCGGCTCCCCCGGCTCCCCCCCTGGCTACGTCCCTGGCTAGAGGACGTTAACACTCTAGCTGCACGATTTTGCAATTTTTGAAGCTTATCAGCATAGGTTTTGTTACAATTATCCCAAACGATGCATGTTATTTTATTTATTTATAGTTCTGATGTAATAAATAATTGAGTTTTAAAATTGCAAATAAATTACCAAATTGAGTTTGCGTCGTGCAGCTAGAGAATAAATGACTTCGTGTTCGACATGCCACGAGATCCTGAAATGAAATGAAAACAAAAAGAAAAACAGTTACCTGCGAGGAGAGCCTTTTTTTCCTTATTTCTTCGCTGAGAGAGAGGAAGAAGCGAAGGCTCTGTCATATTGGTGTTTGGCTTCGCCTGAGTTAGGACGAAGTAACCCGTTTAAGACCAGTTTAACCAGTTCTTGTTTTGTTTCTGCCCTGATTTGGACTGAGTTAGAGATTGTAACTAAGCAACTGACATGCATGCGCAACGGAAAACAGTCACGAATACGGCAGAGCCTTCTTTTCTTCCCGGCTCTCTCTCAGCAAAGAAAGCATGTGAAAAATGAGACATCTTGAATTAACGTACAGGTTTGCAATTGATAATTATTGAAATAAAAAGGCGTCATTCAATAATATAATTGATAATTGTAAAAATAATTATCTATATTTATAATCAGAAATATTTAAATATAATAAATATTTAAATATATAATATAATAAATATTTAAATATTAAAAATTTAATTAATTTTTAGTACAACCAATTTTTAATAAAGTTATTATTATTGTATTTTATAATAATAATAATAATAATAATAATAATAATAATAATAATAATAAT
Source organism: Corallium rubrum (assembly GCA_964035015.1). Lineage (NCBI taxonomy): Eukaryota > Metazoa > Cnidaria > Anthozoa > Scleralcyonacea > Coralliidae > Corallium > Corallium rubrum. Next base: position 9,059,809 of record OZ036012.1, on the reverse strand, counting down.
AAGAAGAAGAAGAAGAATAACTTATGCAATATTATGTCATGTGATGTTATTGAAGTTTACTAGTTTCAGGTGAGAACGAGTGCAGTTGGGATTCTTCATAAAGCATCTTAAACATTGCACCATATATAAAGGGCATATGGTATGAAGAGCAGTATTATAATCAGTCTATGAACTTTTATCAACTTTTCCTTCTGCACCAGAAAATTCTATCCTTCTATCCAGTAACATCCATTTATATTATCCTTCTTTTTCTTTGTTTAATTGTACTGATTGTACCTGCATTAAGACGAATTATCAAAGTTGGTTTATATTTCCAAGTATACTGAAAGCATCATCATTTGTTGAGCTTCTTGGTGAAATTATATTTTAGCTGCTAACATAATACATAATCCATGATAGAATAAAAGAAGACAAGGATAAAACAAGTCAGAGATAAAACAAGACAAATATAAAACAATACAAACGTAAAACAATACGATTATAAAGCCCTAATCAAACGAGAACGCAAGTCATCGCAAGTTGGCAGTCACAAATTTCTGTGGCGGTCGTTCGAACACCCAAATTAACAAAATGAAGGTTTCATGAGTGTTTTAATTAAACAAGTTTTAACTTTGTCACGGTACATATAACATTTTCGGGAAATTATTCACAGATTATTCGGCTGAGACAGCGTGACTGCCAACTTTCGATGACTTGCGTTCTCGTTTGATCAGGGCTTCAAAACAATACAAATAAAAAACAAAACAAATGTAAAACAAGACAAATATAAAACAAGACAAATATAAAACAAGATAAATATAAAATAAGACAAATATAAAACAAAACAAATATAAAACAAGACAAATATAAAACCAGACAAATATAAAATAAGACAAATATAAAATAAGACAAATATAAAACAAGACAAATATAAAACAAGACAAATATGAAACAATACAAATATAAAACAAGATAAATATGAAACAAGATAAATATGACACAATACAAATATAAAACAAGAGAAATATGAAACAAGACAAATATAAAACAAGACAAATATAAAACCAGACAAATATAAAATAAGACAAATAATAAAATAAGACAAATATAAAACAAGACAAATATAAAACAAGACAAATATAAAACAAGACAAATATAAAACAAGATAAATATAAAACAAAACAAATATAAAACAAGACAAATATAAAACAAGACAAATATAAAACAAGACAAATATAAAACAAGACAAATATAAAACAAGACAAATATGAAACAATACAAATATAAAACAAGAGAAATATGAAACAAGACAAATATAAAACAAGACAAATATAAAACAAGAGAAATATGAAACAAGACAAATATAAAACAAGACAAATATAAAACAAGACAAATATAAAATAAGACAAATATAAAATAAGACAAATATAAAACAAGACAAATATAAAACAAGACAAATATAAAACAAGACAAATATAAAACAAGATAAATATAAAACAAGACAAATATAAAACAAGACAAATATAAAACCAGACAAATATAAAATAACACAAATATAAAACCAGACAAATATAAAACAAGACAAATATAAAACAAGACAAATATAAAACAAGACAAATATAAAACAAGACAAATATGAAACAATACAAATATAAAACAAGATAAATATGAAACAAGATAAATATGACACAATACAAATATAAAACAAGAGAAATATGAAACAAGACAAATATAAAACAAGACAAATATAAAACCAGACAAATATAAAATAAGACAAATAATAAAATAAGACAAATATAAAACAAGACAAATATAAAACAAGACAAATATAAAACAAGACAAATATAAAACAAGATAAATATAAAACAAAACAAATATAAAACAAGACAAATATAAAACAAGACAAATATAAAACAAGACAAATATAAAACAAGACAAATATAAAACAAGACAAATATGAAACAATACAAATATAAAACAAGAGAAATATGAAACAAGACAAATATAAAACAAGACAAATATAAAACAAGAGAAATATGAAACAAGACAAATATAAAACAAGACAAATATAAAACAAGACAAATATAAAATAAGACAAATATAAAATAAGACAAATATAAAACAAGACAAATATAAAACAAGACAAATATAAAACAAGACAAATATAAAACAAGATAAATATAAAACAAGACAAATATAAAACAAGACAAATATAAAACCAGACAAATATAAAATAACACAAATATAAAACCAGACAAATATAAAACAAGACAAATATAAAACAAGACAAATATAAAACAAGACAAATATAAAACAAGACAAATATAAAACAAGATAAATATGAAACAAGACAAATATGAAACAATACAAATATAAAACAAGAGAAATATGAAACAAGACAAATATAAAACAAGACAAATATAAAATAATACCGACAAATATAAAACAATAAAAAACAAACAAATATAAAACAAGACAAATATAAACAAGAAAATGAAAAACAAGACAAATACAAAACAAGACAAATATAAAACAAGACAACTAGGATAAAACAAAACAAATACATAACAATACAAAGATAATGACAAGACAAACAAGACAAATATAAAACAATACAAATATAAAACAATAAAAAACAAACAAATATAAAACAAGACAAATATAAACAAGAAAATAAAAAACAAGACAAATACAAAACAAGACAAATATAACACAAGACAACTAGGATGAAACAAAACAAATACATAACAATACAAAGATAATGACAAGACAAACAAGACAAATACAAAACAAGAGAAATATGAAACAAGACAAATGTAAAACAAGACAAATATAAAATAATACCGACAAATATAAAACAATAAAAAAACAACAAATATAAAACAAGACAAATATAAACAAGAAAATAAAAAACAAGACAAATACAAAACAAGAAAAATATAAAACAAGACAACTAGGATAAAACAAAACAAATACATAACAATACAAAGATGATGACAAGACATACAAGACAAATATAAAACAATACAAATATAAAACAATAAAAAACAAACAAATATAAAACAAGACAAATATAAACAAGAAAATAAAAAACAAGACAAATACAAAACAAGACAAATATAACACAAGACAACTAGGATGAAACAAAACAAATACATAACAATACAAAGATAATGACAAGACAAACAAGACAAATACAAAACAAGAGAAATATGAAACAAGACAAATGTAAAACAAGACAAATATAAAATAATACCGACAAATATAAAACAATAAAAAAACAACAAATATAAAACAAGACAAATATAAACAAGAAAATAAAAAACAAGACAAATACAAAACAAGAAAAATATAAAACAAGACAACTAGGATAAAACAAAACAAATACATAACAATACAAAGATGATGACAAGACATACAAGACAAATATAAAACAATACAAATATAAAACAATACAAATATAAAACAATACAAATATAAAACAATACAAATATAAAACAATACAAATATAAAACAGCAAAGACAATTAGACACAACAAAGACAATTAGATACAACAAAGATAATTAAACACTACAAAGACAATTAGACACAACAAAAACAACATACGAGACCACAAGACACACAAAGAGAAAACACGACACAACAAAGAGAAAACCTGACACGACACGACACGACACGACACGACACGACACGACACGACACGAGACGTCACGAAACGACAAGACAATGACAATGACAATACAATGACAAGACGGCGACAAGACAATGACAAGACAGTGACAGGACAATGACAATGACAGGACAATGACAAGACAGTGACAAGACAATGACAAGACAGTGACAAGACAATGACAAGACAGTGACAGGACAATGATAGGTCAATGACAAGACAATGACAAGACAATGACAATGACAATGACAATGACAATGACAATGACAATGACAATGACAATGACAATGACAATGACAATGACAATGACAATGACAATGACAATGACAATGACAATGACAATGACAATGACAATGACAATGACAATGACAATGACAATGACAATGACAATGACAATGACAATGACAATGACAATGACAATGACAATGACAATGACAATGACAATGACAATGACAATGACAATGACAATGACAATGACAATGACAATGACAATGACAATGACAATGACAATGACAATGACAATGACAATGACAATGACAATGACAATGACAATGACAATGACAATGACAATGACAATGACAATGACAATGACAATGACAATGACAATGACAATGACAATGACAATGACAATGACAATGACAATGACAATGACAATGACAATGACAATGACAATGACAATGACAATGACAATGACAATGACAATGACAATGACAATGACAATGACAATGACAATGACAATGACAATGACAATGACAATGACAATGACAATGACAATGACAATGACAATGACAATGACAATGACAATGACAATGACAATGACAATGACAATGACAATGACAATGACAATGACAATGACAATGACAATGACAATGACAATGACAATGACAATGACAATGACAATGACAATGACAATGACAATGACAATGACAATGACAATGACAATGACAATGACAATGACAATGACAATGACAATGACAATGACAATGACAATGACAATGACAATGACAATGACAATGACAATGACAATGACAATGACAATGACAATGACAATGACAATGACAATGACAATGACAATGACAATGACAATGACAATGACAATGACAATGACAATGACAATGACAATGACAATGACAATGACAATGACAATGACAATGACAATGACAATGACAATGACAATGACAATGACAATGACAATGACAATGACAATGACAATGACAATGACAATGACAATGACAATGACAATGACAATGACAATGACAATGACAATGACAATGACAATGACAATGACAATGACAATGACAATGACAATGACAATGACAATGACAATGACAATGACAATGACAATGACAATGACAATGACAATGACAATGACAATGACAATGACAATGACAATGACAATGACAATGACAATGACAATGACAATGACAATGACAATGACAATGACAATGACAATGACAATGACAATGACAATGACAATGACAATGACAATGACAATGACAATGACAATGACAATGACAATGACAATGACAATGACAATGACAATGACAATGACAATGACAATGACAATGACAATGACAATGACAATGACAATGACAATGACAATGACAATGACAATGACAATGACAATGACAATGACAATGACAATGACAATGACAATGACAATGACAATGACAATGACAATGACAATGACAATGACAATGACAATGACAATGACAATGACAATGACAATGACAATGACAATGACAATGACAATGACAATGACAATGACAATGACAATGACAATGACAATGACAATGACAATGACAATGACAATGACAATGACAATGACAATGACAATGACAATGACAATGACAATGACAATGACAATGACAATGACAATGACAATGACAATGACAATGACAATGACAATGACAATGACAATGACAATGACAATGACAATGACAATGACAATGACAATGACAATGACAATGACAATGACAATGACAATGACAATGACAATGACAATGACAATGACAATGACAATGACAATGACAATGACAATGACAATGACAATGACAATGACAATGACAATGACAATGACAATGACAATGACAATGACAATGACAATGACAATGACAATGACAATGACAATGACAATGACAATGACAATGACAATGACAATGACAATGACAATGACAATGACAATGACAATGACAATGACAATGACAATGACAATGACAATGACAATGACAATGACAATGACAATGACAATGACAATGACAATGACAATGACAATGACAATGACAATGACAATGACAATGACAATGACAATGACAATGACAATGACAATGACAATGACAATGACAATGACAATGACAATGACAATGACAATGACAATGACAATGACAATGACAATGACAATGACAATGACAATGACAATGACAATGACAATGACAATGACAATGACAATGACAATGACAATGACAATGACAATGACAATGACAATGACAATGACAATGACAATGACAATGACAATGACAATGACAATGACAAGACAATGACAAGACAATGACAAGACAATGACAAGACAATGACAAGACAATGACAAGACAATGACAAGACTATGACAAGACTATGACAAGACAGTGACAAGACAGTGACAAGACAGTGACAAGACAGTGACAAGACAGTGACAAGACAGTGACAAGACAGTGACAAGACAGTGACAAGACAGTGACAAGACAGTGACAAGACAGTGACAAGACAGTGACAAGACAGTGACAAGACAGTGACAAGACAGTGACAAGACAGTGACAAGACAATGACAATGACAATGACAATGACAAGACAATGACAAGACAATGACAAGACAATGACAAGACAATGACAATGACAATGACAATGACAATGACAATGACAATGACAATGACAATGACAATGACAATGACAATGACAATGACAATGACAATGACAATGACAATGACAATGACAATGACAATGACAATGACAATGACAATGACAATGACAATGACAATGACAATGACAATGACAATGACAATGACAATGACAATGACAATGACAATGACAATGACAATGACAATGACAATGACAATGACAATGACAATGACAATGACAATGACAATGACAATGACAATGACAATGACAATGACAATGACAATGACAATGACAATGACAATGACAATGACAATGACAATGACAATGACAATGACAATGACAATGACAATGACAATGACAATGACAATGACAATGACAATGACAATGACAATGACAATGACAATGACAATGACAATGACAATGACAATGACAATGACAATGACAATGACAATGACAATGACAATGACAATGACAATGACAATGACAATGACAATGACAATGACAATGACAATGACAATGACAATGACAATGACAATGACAATGACAATGACAATGACAATGACAATGACAATGACAATGACAATGACAATGACAATGACAATGACAATGACAATGACAATGACAATGACAATGACAATGACAATGACAATGACAATGACAATGACAATGACAATGACAATGACAATGACAATGACAATGACAATGACAATGACAATGACAATGACAATGACAATGACAATGACAATGACAATGACAATGACAATGACAATGACAATGACAATGACAATGACAATGACAATGACAATGACAATGACAAGACAATGACAAGACAATGACAAGACAATGACAAGACAATGACAAGACAATGACAAGACAATGACAAGACTATGACAAGACTATGACAAGACAGTGACAAGACAGTGACAAGACAGTGACAAGACAGTGACAAGACAGTGACAAGACAGTGACAAGACAGTGACAAGACAGTGACAAGACAGTGACAAGACAGTGACAAGACAGTGACAAGACAGTGACAAGACAGTGACAAGACAGTGACAAGACAGTGACAAGACAATGACAATGACAATGACAATGACAAGACAATGACAAGACAATGACAAGACAATGACAAGACAATGACAAGACAATGACAAGACAATGACAAGACAATGACAAGACAATGACAAGACAATGACAAAACAATGACAAGACAATGACAAGACAATGACAAGACAATGACAAGACAAGGACAAGACAAGGACAAGACAATGACAAGACAATGACAAGACAATGACAAGACAATGACAAGACAATAACAAGACAATGACAAGACAATGACAAGACAATGACAAGACAATGACAAGACAGTGACAAGACAGTGACAAGACAGTGACAAGACAATGACAATGACAAGACAATGACAAGACAATGACAAGACAATGACAAGACAATGACAAGACAATGACAAGACAATGACAAGACAATGACAAGACAATGACAAGACAATGACAAAACAATGACAAGACAATGACAAGACAATGACAAGACAAGGACAAGACAAGGACAAGACAATGACAAGACAATGACAAGACAATGACAAGACAATAACAAGACAATGACAAGACAATAACAAGACAATGACAAGACAATGACAAGACAATGACAAGACAATGACAAGACAATGACAATGACAAGACAATGACAAGACAATGACAAGACAATGACAAGACAATGACAAGACAATGACAAGACAATGACAAGACAATGACAAGACAATGACAAGACAATGACAAGACAATGACAAGACAATGACAAGACAATGACAAGACAATGACAACGACAATGACAATACAATACAATACAATACAATACAATACAATACAATACAATACAATACAATACAATACAATACAATACAATACAATACAATACAATACAAAAGACAATGACAATAACAATGACAATGACAATGACAATGACAGTGACAGTGACAGTGACAGTGACGGTGACAGTGACGGTGACGGTGACGGTGACGGTGACGGTGACGGTGACGGTGACGGTGACAGTGACGGTGACGGTGACGGTGACGGTGACGGTGACGGTGACGGTGACGGTGACGGTGACGGTGACGGTGACGGTGACGGTGACGGTGACGGTGACGGTGACGGTGACGGTGACGGTGACGGTGACGGTGACGGTGACGGTGACGGTGACGGTGACGGTGACGGTGACGGTGACGGTGACGGTGACGGTGACGGTGACGGTGACGGTGACGGTGACGGTGACGGTGACGGTGACGGTGACGGTGACGGTGACGGTGACGGTGACGGTGCTGACGGTGACGGTGACGGTGACGGTGACGGTGACGGTGACGGTGACGGTGACGGTGACGGTGACGGTGACGGTGACGGTGACGGTGACGGTGACGGTGACGGTGACAGTGACAGTGACAGTGACAGTGACAGTGACAGTGACAGTGACAGAGACAGAGACAGTAACAGAGACAGAGACAGAGACAGAGACAGTGACAGTGACTTTGACAGCGACAGCGACAGCGACAGCGACAGCGACAGCGACAGCGACAGCGACAGCGACAGCGACAGCGACAGCGACAGCGACAGCGACAGCGACAGCGACAGCGACAGCGACAGCGACAGCGACAGCGACAGCGACAGCGACAGCGACAGCGACAGCGACAGCGACAGCGACAGTGACAGGACGAAACAAGACAAGGACGAAACAACACAAGGACGAAACACGACAAGGACGAAACAAGACAAGGACGAAACACGACAAGAACGAAACACGACAAGGACGAATCAAGACAAGGACGAAACAAGACAAGGACGAAACACGACAAGAACGAAACACGACAAGGACGAAACAAGACAGGGACGAAGCACGACAAGGACGAAACAAGACAGGAACGAAACAAGACAGGGACGAAACAAGACAAGACAAGGACGAAACAAGACAAGGACGAAACAAGACAAGGACGAAACAAGACAGGGACGAAACAAGACAAGGACGAAACAAGAACAGAACGAACCCAGACAAGGACGAAACAAGACAGGGACGAAACAAGACAAGGACGAAACAAGACAGGGACGAAACAAGACAGGGACGAAACAAGACAGGGACGAAACAAGACAAGTACGAAACACGACAAGGACGAAACAAGACAGGGACGAAACAAGACAAGGACGAAACACGACAAGGACGAAACAACACAAGGACGAAAGAAGCCAAGAACGAAACAAGACAAGGACGAAACACAACAAGGACGAAGCAAGACAAGGACGAAACACGGCAAGAACGAAACACGATAAGGACGAAACAAGACATGGACGATACAAGACAAGAACGAAACACGACAAGAACGAAACACGAGAAGGACGAAACAAGACAAGGACGACACAAGACCAGGACGAAACACGACAAGGACGAAGCAAAACAAGGACGAAACAAGACAAGGACGAAACAAGACAAGGACGAAACAAGACAAGGACGAAACAAGACAAGAACGAAACATTACAAGGACGAAACAACACGTGGACGAAACAAGACAAGGACGAAACAAGACAAAGACGACACAAGACAGGGACGAAACAAGACAAGAACGAAACAAGACAAGGACGAAACAAGACAGGGACGAAACGAGACAAGGACGAAAGAAGACAAGGACGTAACCAGACAAGGACGAAACAAGACAGGGGGCGAAACAAGACAAGGACGAAACAAGACAAGGACGAAACAAGACAAGGACGAAACAAGACAAGGACGAAACAAGACAAGGACGAAACACGACAAGGACGAAACAAGACAGGGACGAAACAAGACAAGGACGAAACAAGACAAGGACGTAACAAGACAAGGACAAAACAACACAACACAACACAAGGACGAAACAAGACAAGGACGAAACAAGACAAGGACGAAACAAGACAAGGACGAAACAAGACAAGGCGAAACACGACAAGAAAAAAACACTACAAGAACAAAACACGATAAGGATAAAACACGTCAAGCACGAAAGACGACAAGGACGAAAGAAGACAAGTACGAAAGAAGAAAAGGACGAAACAAGACAAGGACAAAACACGACAAGAACAAAACACGATAAGGATAAAACAACAGAAGGACAAAACACGAGAAGGATGAAACAACACAAGATCGAAACAAGACAGCTAGACGAATCACGGCAAGGACGAAACAAGACAAGGACGAAACAATTAAGGCAAGGACGAAACATGACAAGGACAAAACAACACAAGGACAAATTTAAACAAGGCAAGGACGAAACAAGACAAATAGGCGAAACACGACAAGAAAAAAACACTACAACACTGTAAAAACTGACTGGTTAAAACAACCAATGTTTTTGGTTGCAACCATTATGAAATGGTTGTTTTAACCAATTATTAATTGGTTAATTAACCATAACCATATTGAAATTGATCAAAATGACCATTTATGAATTGGTTATAGTTCGCGCAACCATTGTGAAATGGTTATTTTAACCAAATGGTAATTGGTTAGTTATTTGTAACCAATGTAAATTGGTCATTAAGACCAATTATAATTGGTTGTGTAAAATGGTCATTGCGACCAATTATTAATTGGTCAGAATATAAATATTTTAAAATGCTTATTTTAACCGATTATCAATTGGTTACCCTGCTACAACCAATGTAAATTGGTTATTATGACCACTTAGCAATTGGTTGTGTAAAATGGTCATCATCACAACAGCAACGAAGTCACAAATTATGTTTGCACCAATTATTAATTGGTTATTTGAAAGCGATATGAAATAATATTATGATATAAAAACTAGGAGAGCGGTTCGGACCACGAGAGCAAGGAGTAGTCGTATATTTAGTCACTCGGAGATTCGTTTCGATCCTTTCTGAAGAGTCGAAAAGGCCTGCTAGAAATCACAGTAACTTATTTCGGCTACATACACGACGTGAATTGAAATCTCAGGTTGATTCGGTAGACGAGAAGTAATCGAAGTGTTTTGTTTTAAGCATTTTTATTCATCAAGCCACATTTACACGGAGCGAACTTATCGCATATCGGGTTGCGGTCGTGATCGATTTATGATTAGTATTAACTGAATAAATCGAGTGGTTACACTACGAAAACCATTGCGAGCTCGATAGCTCTCGATCGGAATCCGGATAATGTGGTGTCACTTATTAAAAGACGTGTAAAATCGGACCATACAGTTGATTCTTAACAAGCTGGCACCGGCATCTGACTTAAAGCTATGCATTTACTGTTTACATGAATAAAGTTAATAAAATGCATCATACAAATCGGTACTCATGGGACAGGTTGCTTGAATCAAAACTCGATTGCTACCGAAGAAGAGTGTTACGAAATAAATAAAGTTAGTGTAGCACCAAAGGGACAAAATATCAAACGTTCGTCAAGGGATCAATTGCTTCAATACTCAAGCAATCACACAAGACTATTAATTAATGCTCGATTGAGCAGGGGTGTCTTCGCATAGGTCCGCCGCGTGATTAGCCAATTAGCAGCCTCGAATTTTTTTGATCCACTTAATTATTCAAGTTTATTCAAATTACGCTCGCTGCTTGCATTCAAGCTTTGAAAGCGTTGTCGACACGAGGAGAGTTAAAGAATGGTATATATCAACAACAAATTTCACCAAAGAAAGACTGTTCTTCGACTTCCTTTGCTGAATACCTTGGACAGACTAGAAACGGAACACTTTTCCAGCGAGGAAGATCGCGACAATGTCTTGTTTTACCACGAACTTCTACGGAATTCTTCCCACCGATTAGGCGAAATCTATTTGCGTTGCTGGGCTTTGGAACTCCGAAGGAATCACGCGCATAAAGGATGATTACTATATTATATTCGAATACGGGATCATAACTTCCACTTCTTGTGACAATTGTGTCAGTGGACTTGATAATGATGGAAGAGCAAGGCCGCGAGAACCTACGAATCACGAATGTCCAGTATATTATTCCGGTTGGTGTTGTGAATTGACTTGCTAATTGTTAATGACTTTAATACTTTATCTAGTTCAGGTTAATTGTTAAATTTGCTTACTAAGCCCCATTTACATTGAGCCAAATTAGCGGGATTGTGATATCGATGGTGAGCTATATTGCGTCTAAGGCAAGTGCGATGGCTCCGTGTAAATGGGGATTTACTTCAGACTTATGTTCTTACATTATGCATATTGAGTAACATAGTGTAACTGTATAAGCAGTAACAGTATAAGCAGTCTTTGACTATAGGAAGTAAGATTTTATTGACATAGTGCAGTGAAAATTAAATGTGTTCAACTGTTGTTTATCTTTGAGAAATTTGTTTACTGCATGACATTAATTATGATTTTAACCAATTTGAATTTGGTTGCAACAACCAATGTTGATTTTAACCAATTTGAAATTGGTTAAAAAACCATTTCTAACCGTTTTTTATTGGTTGTCTCAGATGCATCTACTTGACCAATATTTATTGGTCAAAATGACCTATCTTTTTGGTTATTTTGACCAATTGAATATTGGTCATTTTGACCAATAAACATTGGTCAAAGTGACCATGAAATATTGTTTGTTTTAACCAAAAAAGTATTGGTTATTTTAACCAAATTATAAAATTGGTTAAAACAACCGTTTTTTACTGGTTCTCTCAGATGCATCCTGGTGACCTTTTTTTTTTGGTTGTCTTAACCAGTCAGTTTTTACAGTGAAGAACAAAACACGATAAGGATAAAACACGTCAAGCACGAAAGACGACAAGGACGAAAGAAGAAAAAGACGAAACAAGACAAGGACAAAACACGACAAGAACAAAACTCGATAAGGATAAAAAGACATGCAGAAGGACAAAACACGAGAAGGATGAAACAACACAAGAACGAAACAAGACAGCTAGACGAATCACGGCAAGGACGAAACAAGACAAGGACGAAACAAGGCAAGAAGAATCAAGTACCTACTACCTCAAAGCACTCGTGAAGCTGTTGTCAATACTCTTATTCTACCGCTATTGGATTATGGAGATCTTGTCTGGGGCGATAAAGCAAATGATACCTTGATGAATTCTGTTCAAGTACTACAAAACAAAGCTGCTAAGGAGATACTAAATATGCGGAAGGACGACTCGAGTACGATGGCCCTGCAATTGCTGAACTGGAAACCACTAAAACTCAGACAGCAATTCCATCGATGCCAGTTTGTGTACAAATCAATCGAGAATAATTCAGTTGACTTTAAATTCGATAATTGCTGTGGTAGTGAGGTCCATTCATATAACACAAGAAATAAAAATCATCTTAGATTACCTGCCATAAACACTCACTGGGGACAACTAGGAACAAACTATCATTTTATTAAGGATTGGAACATTTTACCTGAATCAGTAACTAAAGCTGTGACTAAAACAAGTTTCAAATCTAAGTATTGGAACTTGTATTCGTAGTTTTTAAATTTAAGTGTTTGGAACTACTCGTAATTTTATAGTTCAGTGTAATATGCCTTTTTTGTTTAGTTATTTTTAATGTTGACTTTAATGAATGTATTTTAATTTGAGGGCCTGCATGAAAAACACTTTCGGGTGACTGTGGCACCCTCGTAAAATATGTTTATAATAAAAAATAATAATAATAATAATAATAATAATAATAATAATAATAATAATAATAATAATAATAATAATAATAATAAAAGGCAAGGACGAAACACGACAAGGACGAAACACGACAAGAACAAAACATGATAAGGATAAAACAACGCAAGGACGAAACAAGACAAGGACAAATTACGAGAAGGACGAAATACGACAAGAACGAAACACGACACTAGGACGAAACAAGACAAGTACGAAAGAAGAAAAGGACGAAACAAGACAAGGACAAAACACGACAAGAATAAAACACGATTAAGGATAAAACAACAGAATGACAAAACACGAGAAGGACGAAACAACACAAGGACGAAACAAGACGAGGACGAATCACGGCAAGGGCGAAACAAGACAAGGACGAAACACGACAAGGACGAAACACGACAAGAACAAAAGATGATAAGGATAAAACAACGCTAGGACGAAACAAGACAAGGACAAAACAAGACAAGGACAAATCACGAGAAGGACGAAATACGACAAGGACGAAACACGACACTAGGACGAAACTAGACAAGGACGAAACACGCCAAGAACAAAACACGATAAGGATAATATAAAACACGACAAGCACGAAACAAGACAAGAACGAAACACGACAAGGACGAAACAACACAAGGATGAAACAAGACAGGACGAAACAACACAAGGACGAAACAAGACAGGACGAAACAAGACAAGGACAAAACAAGACAGGGACGAAACAAGATAAGGACGAAACAAAACAAGAACGAAACACGACAAAGGCGAAACACGACAAGGACGAAACAAGACAAGAACGAAAGAGAACAAGAACGAAACAAGACAAGGACAAAACGCGACAAAGTTCAAACGAACAAACATGCATAAAGAAGATTATATATAGCTATATTTATACGGAACAACTTTCTTTTTCGTGTGCTTAAATATGTCATTATCACAGATTCTAAATCAATTCACCTCACCATGGATTAATGATATATTATAGGTGCTACTCTGAGTGACCAACCACACCTTGAAACCAAATAAAAAACTCTGACCGCGTGGCTTGTTCATTATTTTTATCTGAGTTCGCTGTCCCACGATAATTATACCATCATTTGTTTTGTTTTATGGATTTGGACACTCGGCAATTCCCCTTACAGAGTAACACTATATAATATTGTCTCCTCGATTTCTCCCTGAAAACAATTTCGTTGGCATATGGATTACTTCGGTTTCCTCTTGAATGAACCAGGCAGAATCTGTAGAACCTTGTGTTTATAAAAATGGGAAAAATTAACTGAAAATTCAAACTGTTAACTCATCAAAAAATACATATATAAAATTTCATATAAAGCTCATTGCCAATCAGGACACACATTTATAACAGTAAATTGTATTACTGAAGTGTTATTATCCTGATTAAAAATTCGTATAAATAAAAATAAAAATAAGTAAATAAGATACACTTAATGTCTGCTCCCGAGGGAAACACTTAGTTTTGTTTTCCCGAGAGTCTTGATATTTCCCGAGACGAAGTCGAGGGAAACATCGAGACTCGAGGGAAAACAAAACTAACTGTTTCCCGAGGGATCAGACATTAAGTGTTTTGTTATATAGCTTGAGTTTCGCTGAATAATTTCGACGTTTATCAAGGGAAAGTACACAAAAGACAAAAGCTATTAGACTTACCAAAACATTTCGCCTGACTCCGTAATTTCACTTCAACCAAACAAATATAATTCTCAGAACAAAAGAACAGCAATACATTTCTCCAGTTAATCTGCACACATGCTTTAAAGACATATAAATATTCTTTTTTTCGTACCAAACAAGCTTTTGTTTATAGGATGCCGTGAAGAGTTCAAAGTTCTAGCAGGCAACAATTGAAAACTTATTGACCGAGCAGGCAATAAGTTCTCAATTATTGCCTGCTCGGTAGACATTGAAATTTAGCTAAGGTCATGTGACCACAAACTAACCAATGACAGTCATCGTTGCATGCAGTGAAACTCTAGCTATATAAGAAATATCGATTATCGATTAATAGAGCACTGTGTAGGCAATGTTTCGGAATACAGGTGCATGCTCCTCTCGAAACGACAGTATGTTGTTATTAAAACTAATCTTGGCAGTTTACCATCTTTTCACTTTGCAATTCTCAGAAAGGTTGTTATATGTACCATTTAAAACATGAACAGCAGTGTTTTATCAGATTTAAAACACGAGGCGACAGCCGAGTAATATATAGGTGCCGGGAAATGACAGTTCTAGGGCCCACTTTCAGGGATCATTATAGGAAGAATTTAAATCTGCTTGTTTTCGAATTTGTTCAGTGGCTGATATTTATTGGGCTCCCGCGGAAAATTTTTGAAATTTGAGGGTCTGAAATGGCATTTCCTGCGTTCTAACAACACCTTATAATTTTAGTGAAACCTTAAAAGTTAACACACAATAATTATAATCTAACGTGTAGTTGCATACAGTCTTGTTATTTTCAATGTATATATATATATATATTGAACTTGTATTTATTAATATATATATATTAAATATATACGTGTGGGTTTTGGTCTACGAAACGCAAAGAGTGCTCGATAACATATAGTTAGAGCAAATATAAATTTTTTTAAATTTTCGCTTACCTCAAAATTCTGCAACAGGCTGTTTCATCTAAAAAAGAATCTTCAGGCAGATGACAATTTTCGAAAACAGGGGGTGCTTATATCCTTCCTGCCGGAACGTGGGAGTGTGGGGGCGAAACAATACATGCATTCATGGCTTTTGTTGCGCTGTTTGCGCGGAATTTATTTCGATGACGACATTGACTGATAATTTCTGCTCTTTTGTTGAGTAAACAATTCTTGTTTTTATCTTTCAAAATATGAAATTTTTCTTCTAAACATAAATTACATCGTTTTGAACCTCCCGTGTACGAACTAGAATGTTTAAAAATTTGCCAATTAATACTGTAAAATCCTTATTGTTTTCTTTCAATGCCCAAATATATTTCGAAAGTTTGGTGTCGTTTGCATGCTTTTTATGCTGAAAAGATTTAGTGTGGTTGGCCAATCGCTCTTTGAATGTGGTTGAAGTCATGCCAATGCAATTCTTGATCGTGTTTGTGTTGTTTACTGTGACTGTTGCTTTGTATACTATGTCCCTAGTCATGCATTGTTTTCTAAGTGGACAATTCGTGTTTTTCCTACAATTGCAACTGCTTGTGTCCTTATCCTGTGGCATGTTATTCCTAGATATGTATGCATTGTGTTTAGTGATTATTGACTTAACATTGTTCATGCAGCTGTAACTTACTTTAACTGTGTTTGTGTTAAAAATCTTATGGAGCTTGTGGTGTGGTGGGAAGTGCTTGTCAATTAGGTTTAGGAAATTACGTCCTACGTTTGTGCTTACACTCTTGCTAAAAGGTGGGTTGAACCAAGTGATGTTGCGTTGCCTATTCCTGCGTGGTTGCTGTGCTGTGTGTTGAGTGTAGCTAAGATCATGATCAAAGTTGCTGTGCCTAAGTGCGTTCTGATAAATGGGTGCAGATTCCTGAAAAACTTGTTCATCTGATGAGAGAAGTGCAATGCGCTTGTTGATTGATGCAGGTAACTGTCTTGTGATGCTTGGTGGGTGGTTAGAGTGCTTATTTATAAGCATATATATATATATATATACTTAAATTTATAAATTACAATAAAAGAAATGTGCTGCATAGACAACGTTGAATTTGAAAAAATATCGAAATACTAAAGGTTTTATAAAACGAATTGAACTACCAGTCAGAAATTGTCGGGGCCCAAGTACAGATCCTCGCCACCCCTGGGTAAAACACGTACTGCGAATGTTTTAAATGGCTTCAAAAACTATCCATATAATAAGCTCATATATAGAAATAAATCAATTTTGAAAATTGAAGTTGTCTGAGCCGAAAAATCAAAGAAAAAGTTCATTGAAAATAGCGAGCGTGTCTCTGTCACATATATAGAGATGTCACATATATTATACACTTAATGTCTGCTCCCGAGGGAAACAGTTAGTTTTGTTTTCCCGAGAGTCTTGATATATACATATATAAAATTTCATATAAAGCTCATTGCCAATCAGGACACACATTTATAACAGTAAATTGTATTACTGAAGTGTTATTATCCTGATTAAAAATTCGTATAAATAAAAATAAAAATAAGTAAATAAGATACACTTAATGTCTGCTCCCGAGGGAAACACTTAGTTTTGTTTTCCCGAGAGTCTTGATATTTCCCGAGACGAAGTCGAGGGAAACATCGAGACTCGAGGGAAAACAAAACTAACTGTTTCCCAAGGGAGCAGACATTAAGTGTTTTGTTATATAGCTTGAGTTTCGCTGAATAATTTCGAGTTTATCAAGGGAAAGTACACAAAAGATAAACGCTAAGACTTACCAAAACATTTCGCCTGACTCCGTAATTTCACTTCAACCAAACAAATATAAGTCTCAGAACAAAAGAACAGCAATACATTTCTCCAGTTAATCTTCACACATGCTTTGAAGACCTATAAATATTCTTTTTTTCGTAGGAAACAAGCTTTTGTTTAGTCAAAAGTTCTAGCGGGCAACAATTGAAAACTTATTGACCGAGCAGGCAATAAGTTCTCAATTGTTGCCCGCTCGGTAGACATTGAAATTTAGCTAAAGTCATGTGACCACAAACCAACCAATGACAGTCATCGTTGTATCCAGCGAAACTCTAGCTATATAACAACGTGGATTATTAATGAGTTTTTGAAATACTGTGTACAGTACATCTTCATTATTACCTCGCTATTCGGAGTCAAATAAAAATGTAATTTGATTTTGTTAACTTAAATGAGAATATATAGATGGCTTTACTTCTTGTTGCTATACCAGCCTATATGGAGAGTGGTAGTAAAAACAGTTAGAATTAAATCAAAAGCATGCAATTACTGTTTTGCTAAGTATACTCAATTCGGTTTTCTATATACAAAATAAAATAAGTAATGTTTACAACACGAGCGGCCGTGTTGTATTGAATATACAAACAATCACGAGCCGAAGGCGAGTGATTGTATATTCAATACAACAAGGACGCGAGTGTTGTAAACAACTTGTGAAATGAATAAATAGTAAAAATCCCTTTGGGATATTGAGATGCTAATTTCCTAATTAGTTACAAGCACTAGTGGTTGTATCAGAAGAGTATACATCCACTAGTGGTTGTAACTAATTAGCATCATTGGTTTTAGTTTGTATGGGGTTTACAGGGGTATACATGTGACGTAATTTCTGAAATTGGATTGGCTGCAAAACTCATGAATTAGTAATGAATTTCACAATGACAATTAGAGACTAACTCAGAGTTATACAGGGTGTATAAAAAAAAAGGCTACCCTTAGAAAATATTTCTTTTCAAATAACCTATTGTATATTGACAGCCCTGTGGTCAGTTGAACCATTTTTAATCGAACTGATATGAATATAATTAACATTTTTATTTCAGTTATGCTAAGTTATCGTAATTTCCCAGGTGTATACGACCATTTGTTTTTTACGCATCCGTGACTTCAGAGGTGTCCAGGGCTGTCAATATACAATAGGTTATTTGAAAAGAATGTTAATTATATTTTCTAAGGGTAGCCTTTTTTTTTATACACCCTGTATATTAAATATCCGTGTTTCACTTACTTTGCAAAAGAATCTTTAAAGCGTTAAATAATGACGAAAAGTACTTAAGAATTCTCAACTTTGAATCTAATTACACTCATGATCTTGCCAATATGGACATCAATCCCACTGAACTGTACTATAGAAGGAAGATGCACACAAATTTCCGAGGTCTATAATCACGAACGAAGGCGAAGTCAAAATTTGTAGTTGGGTCAATGTAGGTCGGCGTATTTATACCTTTTGTGGGATGAGCGTGAGATTAAGCCATCTAGTCGACGTCAATCATGTCTGTAGTTTTTGACACTTTCAGTCTGAAGTTTGAATTGATTAGGACGGGAAACACTTGAGTCCGGGGAAATATCAATGCACACTTAATAGGCAAATTGCATTTTTCTATGCAGCTGCATCTTATTCTTTTTATTTTAGCAACTGGAGGACAGGTTGCGACGAAATTTAAACATATTGTACAATATAGTAGCAACTGATGATCCAAGCGAAGCCATAAGTTTAAAAGTAATTTAATGAATGTTTACATCTTGAATGAGAATGTTTACATCTTTACATCTTGAATATTTAATGAATGTCTACATCTTCAGAGAATGAATGAGGGAATAAATAATTACAAATATATAAATAGGTTACTAATATCTGTAATAGTTATTATTAGTAACCTATTTTATATATTTGTAATTATTTATTCCCTCATTCATTCTCTGAAGATGTTGCGAGAAGCAACGAAACGTTAGATTCATTAAATTACTTTTAAACTTATGGCTTTGCTTCGTGTATTATGCTGAGCATTGATATTTATATTAAGATTGTACAATATATCAATATAACATAACAGGTAAAGAGCTGATCGTTTAAAGCTTTGGGTTTTGCGTAATTTTTTTGTCTCTCAATCTGTGGCATAAAGAAACAACTTCGAGAAAAGTAGAAGCGAAATAAATTTTCTGTAAAAATTAAGATAACGTGTGTGAGAGGGTGTACATGTCATAAGTGATTGGCAAATCACTTTATTTTATGATCACTTAACAACAGTGGCGTAACGGAGGAAGACGGGGCTCTTAGGCATATTTGGTGTGGGGAGCCCTGTTGTCATGATTTGACTGACATGGTTTGAAAGCTGTATTACTTTATACATGTGTTTTTAGATGAAGAGAAGATTTATTACTTATATAGTCTTTTTACTTTATAATATATATATATATATATATATATATATATATATATATATATATATATATATATGTTCTAGGGATTCAGGGCGAAGGAAAATTCGAGTGCAGAATATATACATTTCAAGACCAAACCGGGAGCAGTTGCGAAAAATGCAACTACACAGGCCCTCCGGCGGGAACTGAACCCACGACCCCGCGATTCGC
This sequence comes from Corallium rubrum, assembly GCA_964035015.1. Classification (NCBI taxonomy): domain Eukaryota; kingdom Metazoa; phylum Cnidaria; class Anthozoa; order Scleralcyonacea; family Coralliidae; genus Corallium; species Corallium rubrum. The sequence goes on along the minus strand of OZ036012.1, from coordinate 9,038,597 downwards.
GGGGTCGTGGGTTCAGTTCCTGCCGGAGGGCCTGTGTAGTTGCATTTTTCGCAACTGCTCCCGGTTTGGTCTTGAAATGTATATATTCTGCACTCGAATTTTCCTTCGCCCTGAATCCCTAGAACATGCTATGTGGTCGGGTGAAATGCCCAATGTTATTTATATATATATATATATATATATATATATATATATATATATATATATATATATATATATATATATAATATTACCAGGGTTAAGTCACGTTGGCCTGAAAAACAGAGAAAAATCTTCTCGACGTTTCGAGCGAAGGCCCTTCGCTCGAAACGTCGAGAAGATTTTTCTCTGTTTTTCAGGCCAACGTAACTTAACCCTGGTAATATTTGGATTTCAACCGTGGCCGACGCTGTCCTAGAAGCCTTTTTATATATATATATATATATATATATATATATATATATATATATATATATATATATGAATGCAAAACGAAATAGCTTAATTTGGTTTCTTGATATATATATATATATATATATATATATATATATATATATATATATATCAAGAAACCAAATTAAACTATTTCGTTTTGCATTCATCAATTGAAAGGTTAAGAACTTTGTGTATAAATAAGAAGCCAACTAGGGCTTTTGCAATTTTTCTTCAAATTTGAACCAGAAAAATTTTGTGAGGTGTAACACAAATCGTTTATGCATATATGCAACGTGCGTCGCATTATTTAACATTTTGTGAAAACATTTCCATTTTTCGTTTCTGCCTCTTGCTTATAACCAAATCTTTCCCCCGCCCCAGCGTCTATTTTGTTTGTTTACTTTTTAGTTTTGTTAAATAGAGAATATAGAAAACGATTTTTTTTTTTGAAATTGTTCGTTCCTGCTCGATATATTTGGCCACCGCTAAATCAAAAGACTTTTTCTGTTTGACAGATCAATTTTTTTGTCGATTTTCTTACAAAATAAATGTTTGTTTGAGAACTACAGTCGCCGCCGTTTATAACTTTATTTAGTATAAATTTAAAAGTTTATAATGCAAATCCTCGAATTTCATTGGCTACTGCAGGAGTTTATAATTGGTGATATAAACCTCTGGGATAAACCAATGAAAGTCATTCATTTAAAAAAATATTGACCAATGACAAAATGCGTTAGTATAGCACGAACAATGATCATTAGAGCCAGCGGTAGTTCTGTTAAGCAACAATGGTGCCGAAGTTATAACGGAGTGGGCAAATGAAAGAAGAAATTGAACATTTAGGCGAAGCAATAAGTTCTACAGAAAACAAAAACGGCTACAAAATGGTTAGAATGGAAATTATTAATGGTAAGATCGTTAAATTGTTTATCTGTGTTCGTTTAAAACGAAATAACTGCAAACAAAACACATTTCAGAATTTCGCTTGCTGTTGACAAGATTTCGTGATGTAAACTATATGCTAAATTGAATGTTTCTTTCAACTTTTTGTCACTTTTACAAATCAAATGAGTGGATATATATTGTTTCAATATTGTACATGAAAATCCATGCTAAATTATGCAAGAAAACTTTACTTTTCCATCAGTTACTGTACGGGCCAAGGAGATGTCCGAAATGACTGTTGAACGTTTGTTGTTGGCAGTCAAAAAATGTATTAAACGAGCCTCAAAGAATATGTTATAGTCGAGAATTTATTTAACGTTTGTTGGTAAATTTATACTAAAACAATTAGACAACTCGCCCTCGTTTTCTATGAGCGATAGTCAACTCGGCTTCGCCTCGTTGACTATTCGCTCATAGAAAACTCGGGCTCGTTGTCTAATTGTTAAATGCAAATCGCTTATATGCAAAAGTCGTTCATATGCAAAGAATTATATGGGAATCTGTTGCAAAAATCCGGCCGACTGGCAAAAACGATTTAATTGCATATAAGCGACGGTGACTGTATACATTTACTGTAGAACGTTAGTATGCAATACATGGAATCGGAGTTTCGACTGCGCATACAATCTAAGTCGGGACAAAACGTAGTTCATTTATAACATGAGGCTGAAGCAGCCGTAGTAAACATAACATTTCTGATTTCAGAAACCTTTTATTATTTAGGTATTCTATTAAGGATAAACTTTGCTTATCGATTATCCTTGACAATAATCCTAAACGTAATGTCTAAAAATAATGAACTCAAAACATGAAAAAACAGTCCCAGCCTATGTTATCTTCCCGTTATGCTTAAATAGACATGATGTAATTTGCATAGGGGCCCAAATTGAATAGGAAACTAATTTGCATGTGGGCCTAAATGAAACTACGATTTGGTCTATACATTGAACTTGAGGTTTGTAAAGTTTTGTCAGTTCTTGCTGTATATAAGCTATCGTTAGATATTAATACTAAGAAGTATAGACCAGACTCGAACTCGCAATTTTTCGAATACTATAATTTTAACCTTCTGAATGAGAAATTTCACTGGAAATTAACTGCCACAATGCAACTTGTACAACCCAAATTATAAAGTTGCATGACAATGACATGCAGTACAATAACATCTGCTGTTTTTGTATACAAAATATTTTTATATATAAAATATTTGAAAGCAACACTGTTTTTCTAGTTTGGGTTTTGACTTATTATTGCTGTTATTTAATGCTTGTAAAAGACAAATTATGATCCGATACTGTAAGAAATTCAATTCAATTCAATTCAATTCAATTCAGTTCAATTCAATTCAATTCAATTCAATTCAATTCAATTCAATGCAATGCAATGCAATGCAATGCAATGCAATGCAATGCAATGCAATGCAATGCAATGCAATGCAATGCAATGCAATGCAATGCAATGCAATGCAATGCAATGCAATGCAATGCAATGCAATGCAATGCAATGCAATGCAATGCAATGCAATTCAATTCAATTCAATTCAATTCAATTCAATTCAATTCAATTCAATTCAATTCAATTCAATTCAATTCAATTCAAAATCATTTCAAAATTTTATCCACACTTTAATTTAGACAAAGAAAGAATTACAATGCTAAGACTTATCAGATAAGTATAAAAATAATAATTAGAGTACAGAAATTCAGAATATTTCATGTAACTGTGCAGAGACCAAAGTAGCATAGTCTCTGCCAAATGGAAAAAAATCTTTTTCATAGCGTAAAAAATGTTTTTAGGTTAAAGTTAAAGTAAGAAAAATTTAAGATATCTGATTAAGGCAAGTTGTGTCATGAATTACATGTTATGTTATATGTGTCTTTTAAGCTGTAGGATATGCATAATCGATACTATTAAAAAAATTCCCAGATCTATCTCAGAAAATCTGAAGACACCGAGGCTATCCGCATTCACAGTCTGGCAGATCTAGCCAGAATGCAAACCGACGAGAGATAAGTTATATACATTGTTTATACATTTATTTAGTTATTTAGTAAATTACACTTAAATATGGCTTACAATGTAAACGATAACTTCCTAAACGCCCTTCCCTTTTACCACTTAAACGATTGCCCTTTTAACGCAGTAATGCATGAAATGGCCCATGGTCCTCTGCATTATGATGTTGATCGCCTCGATACGCTACTGTTTAATCCAATTAATCAATCCCATATCGGTGATTTATTAGATAATGTAGACCCTGATGTCAATTTTTCGATGCGCCCTCCTACTAGCAGTTATATGGTCCAGGACGAAGTCAACGCAATATTTAAATCTAAACAATCAACCTTAGGATTTTCAGTCTTTCATGTTAACATTCGGAGCTTACTCGGTAAGCTTGACGATATAAAATCCCTGGTCGCAAATATGCACCAACCTTTCTCAGTGATAGGTATATCTGAAACTTGGTTAAACGACACTACACAAGACTTAGTTAATCTCCCTGGATACAGTTTCTTATCTAACCATAGAACTACCAAACCCGGTGGTGGTGTTGGCTTATATTTGCAGAATGTTTTTGAATATAAAGTACTTCCAGAATCTAATTTTTCCGATTCTGATGTAATTGAATCGTTATTTGTTGAAATCAATGTCTCTAATGGGAAAAACATTATAGTGGGTACAGTCTATCGACCACCAAATCAACATCTACCGTTATGTTTGGAAAAGTTCAACCAAATCCTCATAAACGTTTCAAAATATGATAAGCACTGTTATATAATGGGTGATTACAACATAGACATGTTCCGCTTAAATGAACATGCTCCCACTCAAGAATTTGTCGATAGCCTTTTCTCACATATGTTTTGCCCCCTTATAAATCGACCGACACGAATCACTGCACACTCTGCAACACTAATTGATAATATTTTTACTAATCATTTAACACAGACTTTATTAAGTGGCATTCTTATAAATGATGCATCTGATCACTTACCCGTCATGGCCTTCATACTCAACGAAACTATACCAAGCCAATGCTGCGAGAAGACCGTTGTCCGAGACTTTAGTGAAAACAATATAATTAACTTTCGCACACATCTAACTCACTTAAACTGGTCTAGTCTTCTTGTGGACATAGACCCAAATGAATCATACAACGCTTTCTCAATAGAGTTTTTAAAAATATATGATCAAAACTTTCCAACTAAAATAATCAAAACTAAAAATTATAAAAATTCTTTAGCACCTTGGATGACAAAAGCATTATTAATCTCTATTAGGAAAAAAAATAAGCTTTATAAAAAATTTCTTACGTCACAAAACTCGTTGCACGAATCCCGTTATAAAAAATATAAAAATAAGTTGACTCATTTAATTAAGATAGCTAAAAAACAATATTATGAGGAAAAATTTGAGGAAGTGAAGAATAATCACAAAGCAACTTGGAGGCTAATAAACGAAGTCATTAATAAACGCAAGGCGAGACCATCGTTCCCCTCTTCATTCAAATCAGGTAATAATATCTTATCCGATCCTTCAGATATAGCCAACTCATTCTGTAAATATTTTACGAATGTCGGGCCAGACCTTGCAAGAAAAATTCCCAACACTAACATTTCCTTTCACTCTTTCTTAAATTCAGGTTGCAATAAATCGATTTTCCTTCGCCCTACAAATGCAAATGAACTGCAGGAAATCTGCAATTTATTTAAGACAGGAAAATCCCCTGGTTATGATAATATCTCTATGTATGTTATAAAACGATCTTTCGACCTACTTGCCGAACCACTTGCAAATATTATAAATGTTTCTTTGTCTACGGGAATATTTCCAAATAAATTGAAGATTGCTAAAATAATCCCAGTTTTTAAAACTGGAGAACAAAATTCTTTCACAAATTACAGACCTATATCACTCCTAACTAACTTCTCAAAGTTTTTTGAAAAAGTCATGCAAAAAAGACTAATCTCATTCATTGAACGTCATGAAATCTTATATAAATTTCAGTTTGGTTTCCGTAGTAAGCACTCTACTTCCCATTCGCTCATTTCATTAGTTAACAATATTGCATCGGACATCGACCGAGGCCATATAGCTGCTGGTATATTTATTGATCTTTCGAAAGCTTTTGATACGCTAGACCACCAAGTTTTACTTTCAAAATTGGAGTATTATGGTATCCGAGGTGTGGCCTTGCAGTGGATCAGAAGCTATTTGTTAAATCGTGAGCAATTTGTCCAATTTAGATACACTTGCTCGTCCTTCAATAAAATAAAATGTGGAGTACCTCAGGGATCAATACTAGGTCCGCTACTCTTTATTTTATATATAAATGATCTCCCAAATGCAATGAGATTGGCCAAATCGTTTCTTTTTGCTGATGACACTAGCGTATATTATTCACATCTGGACATTAAAAATCTCGAGATTATCTTAAACCGTGAACTGGCAAACCTAGATGTTTGGATGAAATCAAACAAATTATCTGTAAATATTAGTAAAACTAATTATGTTATCTTTCGGCCAAGACAAAGAAAATTAAATACAAATTTATGTCTCCAGTACGACAATCAAACCTTAATCCAGAAGCAATGTATCAAATTCTTAGGCGTATACATTGATGAGAATTTATCGTGGAAAATTCACATAAATAATATTTGTAAAAAGATAGCGAAATCTGTTGGAATTATCTACAGGTCTCGCCATCTTTTATCACCTACAACTAAGTTATGCTTATATTATACTCTTATATATCCTTATCTAACCTATTGTAATATTGTATGGTCCTCTACTTATGTAACTAATCTAAACAGAATTTATC